>OZ030006.1:175634915-175859915 GCA_964023405.1 Apodemus agrarius | reverse complement strand
CGATCTGTTTGAGTTCATTGAGTGTTATAGAAAATGTATTTATATTTTCATGAAAGATGTTCAGGTTTGGATAGTGAAGGCTCAGGGATTGTTTATGAGAAACCATTTTACTCTGTGGGGTCTCGAACAGCAACCCAGGGTTGTAGGTGTAGAATTCATGTAAGTGGTGTGCCTTCTATACCATGGTCTGCTAGAACTTACATTCTGGCTCATAAAATGCAACCACTTTTGGGAATGTCTTTAATCATCTACATCCTTCTGTACATAGGCCAGTACTGTGTTTTAAGTTAGATATTTGTAATTTTAAATAAAAGGATAAGGACTTTCATTGTAAAGATTCCTATTTAAACATGTGTGTATATACAGAGCTGACAGCATAGACCAGACCCAATATTTTTTTTAACCTGAGAAATTCTAATTTTTTTCTAGTATACCTAGAATACCTCTTTTTCCCTAAGTTTAACTATACCTGTCAGTTTCAGACCTTCAGATTCAAAGCAAAGACCTCTCAGAAGAAGACCTGCTGACCTGGCTGCATGTTTATAAATAATCACAAGGGGAAGACAGCAGCTCTTCTTGCTGATCTGATATCATGACTTTTGGGGATATCATTTATTAAAGAGTGAAGAGCCAGCCACCTGTTTCTGAGGCCTCCTTCCCTCACAAGGAAGGTCCCAGCCCCAGCGGAATGGCATCACTCTAATCTGGGCAGCCCTTCCAAGCAGTGCTCGGAAGTCGACTCTAGCCCGGCTGAGGAGTTGGCGTGTTTGCGTGCCCATGTGTGTTTTTCAATCTCTTACCCCTGAGGCACTTGTCACAACCATGCATATTAAAATTAATCAGACCTCCCAAGCCCTTGTGGCTGTGTGTTTAACACGGAGAAGTGGATATCAAGCATTTGCCCTAATTAAATAGGCCTGCTTAGCTTTGTTCTAGTGGATGCTTGGTCTTTTTTTCTAATAGGACTCTCTCATGAAGAAGGCACGGACAGCTCTGGAGGCAGTGGAGAGTGCCACTCAGAACCGCCTCTGCCACCTGCTCCCAGAGTCCTGAGACCTCAAGGACTCCCACAAGCACCTCGTGCGCTGCCCTTCATGTTCAAGAGAAATATGGCCGGCAACATGAGGGGGCAGAGAGGCTGGGGCCAAATAGAAGCATACGACCTGGACACTTTGCTTTGATTAAGATGGCCTATGTCATTGCTATACTTGGAGACCAGCTTGTGCCTTATACTCCTGAGTTTGGACTACAAACTTTGGAATCCTAAGGGAAAGCCTGGAATGTGGTATGGTGTTCCTCCCTCCCATCCTGATTTTGAAAGGCAACTACTTCACCCAGCTCTATTACTTACTTCTTTTCCAAGTCCAAGGAAACGTTTCTGGATGCAATGATGACAGGATTGCTGCAGACTAGCTTGTGTCCACCCTGACCATTTCTAGACCGTTCCTATTCCCATCTGTGTTAGACATCCCTCTTACCACGGAGAGGAGTTTCGAGTCACTCAGAAACAAACGTTCATGTAGTATTCAGCTGGAGTCCCTGGGAAAGGCCCAGACACATAGGACAGAGCCATTGTACTGCTTATGGTTTTAATGCCAAAAAAGAGGGAACATGGACCACAATGATGTCTCAGTTTGTGTATTTTACTTCCAGTTTATGTATATGACTGGGAACATGGTGTGTTTTAGATAGTATATGCAGAAGAACCTTAAAACATCTCAATTTGATATTAATTATTCACATACATATGTGAAGTAAACTATAAAGTCAGCATTTGAAACCATTCAGAAAACAATGAAATAAACAGCTCCGTGTTGAACAGTTTGGGGCTATAGCAAATTGCCAAACAATCACTGACCATTTGCTAGAAGATTACTCTAGAACATAAGTCACTTCTTCCTTAGCAAATACAAAGGGTCACATAATTAAAGACAGAGAAACACCCTAACTACTGCCTTTCATCCTCCCCTGCCTCCGCCCATTGAGTGTTTTGTTCAGACCCGTGTAGCCATAGCCCATATCCTATCTCTCATGTGGGTGTGTGACTTGTGTGTGTGTGTTGGGGGGAGGGTGTTGTCTATACATTACCGAGCAACTGACAACAGTCACATACCTGCCAGGCTCCTCTCCGCTCCTCGCCTCCCTCTGGCTTCTATGGTTATTTGTCAACACAATGCAGATGTGGGTGTGTACGAAATAGAAAGAAAAATCCAGTCCCCGAGCAAGTAAATACATCTTTCATTATTCCTTTTGTTTGGCGTGTTTACTGTGTGCTATTCTTGGTCAATAGACTTTGCCTGATAGCTGTGAGGAGGGGTGGAGAACCTTTCCTTGAACTTTCTCCTTTTGTTTTGTCTTTGTGGAGGAAGTTGCTGGGGACCATCTTCTACTCAGTGCCATCTCTGTGTACACTCAGAGACTGCAACAAATGCAGGGGACTTTCAAAGTCACCGACTCATTCATCCTTCTTGGTTTGAAATGGACGGTTAAGACAGTAGGACTCCAAAGTAAAACATGAACATTTTGTTATCAGAAGTGATTAATAAGATAATACACAAAGGATGTTTTTCTAAGTAGCTTGGGTTGACAGTAGACTTACATAAATATGGCTGATAAGGAGCCCTGACTTAATTCCTGTGTGAGTTTTCTCCCACACATTAATATGACAGCAGGGTTGACCTCTATCCAAGATGGAATTGTGTAAGAAGTCTGTGGCTGAGAAAGTGTGCCAGTATTGGGCATCCATTTACTGTAGTAGGACAGTGCTCCTACACTGGACTGGTACTTACTGTGTTATTGGGTAAGCAGTGATGAGTATTACTGATGAATTAAAGTCCCGTCAACATTGTTTCCCGGAGAAATTACACTGTCTTATAAGATGTACCTGAAAGATTCTTCCTTATTTGTTTTTGACACCATTTATGGAAGGTTTGGTCTATGTCACTGTGCTATAGTCCCTGCCCTCACATGGTGTTATTCACTCAGAATTACGGGAGAGACTTGAAGTCAAATACCCTGGTAGTGACCGGTAGTGACCCTAAGCACAATTCTTCCCACTGGAGCTTTGATTTCTTTCAGAGGATTTCTGTTTGGTTCCATTGTCTCATCTTACCTGTCTCATTTCTCCAACTTCGAAAGGTCCCACATCTCAGCAGAGAGGAACATCTAACTAGGAGGTTGGGTGCACAACCTAGGTCATGTGGTGGGGCAGAAGAAAAGGATACAAAGGCTAGGTCAGATCTCAGCATTAATGCTACAGCTTTCTAAATCTCAGGAAGACAAAGAAGCACCCAGGTCAAAGTCAATATGGCAGAACACGGCCATGTCCATGGCAGAACACAGCCACATCCCCACTTGTCTGACTTCGCCTTGCCTCACGCTGGCCGCCATCGCTGGTCTCGTTCTGCACTGGCCCTGAGCTGCTGTCACCCCGTCCATGTCTTAGCTCCCGTAGTTCATCAGAATGATTAGGGGTACACAGTCAAGTGAGGAGCCAAAAAGCAAAACAAAACAAGACCACCACCACCACCACCACTACCACCACCAACAACAATAAACCCTGCCTTTTAGTCCAACTCTTTAACTCAGAGAATCGTAGTTAGGGATTAATATACAGTATCAATGAAATTAGAGGAGTGAGTCTCATTTAAATTAATTTATTTACTGTTTTTAAAATCTGTTTCATTATAAAGAGTATTCTACACTGTGTCTTTGGAAGGTATCTGTGATTCTAAGCAATGAGAAGGGCTGTCTGTTTGACATTGTGGAAGACTCAAAATTCTGGGCATGCGCTCTTTCTCTCCATCTTTCCTCTATATGATTATACTTATACTTATGAAAAATGATTTTGCCAACCCATATCTCCACTTTATTATTAATTATTATTATTATTATTTTGCATATATAAATATACAAACAAAATATGTGTGAAATAATAATATGTATGTAAAATAAATATGTATACCATATACACATAATGAAATATATAAAGCATGTACAAGCATATATGTGAAACAATAAAATAATAATATAAATATTAATACTGTTACTCTAGATTCAGGATAACTTATGTTATGCTGAATTTCTTTTTTATTACATTTATTTGTTTTACAGGGTTGGGAGAATAGCACAATATATGTGTGAGATCAAAGGAATACTTACAGGAGGTGATTCTCTCCTTCTACCTTATGGGTCCCAGCTATTGAACTCAGCTTATCAGTTTAGGGGCAATTGTCCTACCCTACTTAGCCATCTTGCCATCCCCCTCCTGATGAATCTGTGCAACCTTTGCCTACATTGAGTTTTGCTGAATCATGTGTACAGAATAGGAATTCTCATTTGTATTCTATATTTTAATTTTTCCATTATTTTATCCTTTTGCCATTCTGTGTATATTTTTTGTAAAGCCAAATGTAAAGACTATACTTCTTTTTCTGTGGCCTTAACCTTAATTGTTAGGCCCCTTACTTACACACATTGTCATTTTGATGTCAGGTATGTACTTAGCTCCTGATCTATGTTGGTTATTGTTTGGGTTAATGAGGAGACAGAAATGAAAGACATAGCTCCTATTCTCAACCTGATTATGACATTACCGAAAAGAGACCAAGAATTTCAGATCTTAGGCAAATCTTCTGCAGGGAGGCAGCACAAAGGCTCAAGGGTGAAGTAATAATACCTATGCAATATTTGACCAAATTGCTTCTATGATGAATATTGACACATCAGCAGATATTTTTTGTTTTGTTTTTGGAGGTGGCGTGGCTCCTGTGACTACTCCAGCCAGTTTTTTTTTAGGTGGTTAAGCAAAAGTGACTGCCACATGTACTGGACCCATCTCTCCATAACATGGCTTCTTCTAATCTGCTTCCATCCCATCTGCTCCTTACCAGGTGCATGAAGAAAATTTACAGCTGAAAAGAAAAAGAAAACTCTTTCTTTCTGTGCATCAGCTAGTAATCTAGAGGTGTAACATTTTATTTTCCTTTATTCAACCAATTTTTCTTTATTCATTATGATTATAAAGAATAGCATATATTATCATTGAACTTTTGTTTAATACTATCTGTTGGAAGGTTGAAACTGATTGTGATCATAATGACAATATGTAATACCTAAGCTAAAGCTTATTTGGGGACTAAAAAATAATCATAGATATCTTTGAATAATTTATTGACCCATAATTCAAAATAAAAATAACTGACTATAGAGCCATAATTTATCTACTCTGTAACTATAACCTCAATTAAAATTACTTCTTTAATTCTGACATACATACAGATAGAACAAATGATATATTTATTCTAGTATGCTCAGATATCATGCTGACAGTAATAGGTAGTAAATTTGTGTACATAGTTTGCTGGAGGAAAGGTCATGGGGAAACAGGCTGAAGGATTTGGCAGTCACATTATTCAATAGTCTCCTCAGGAATCAGCAGTGTGAGCCTCAGTGAGTATGGATATGGTACTCTTGCAAGCCTATACATTTCATTTCCCAGAGCTTTAATAAAGTGGGTATGGTTCTCCTGAAGCTGCAATGAACTCACTTCCTGTCTGTCTCCAGCTTTATGAGCTCACTTCCTGTCTGTCTCAAACCTGTTGAGCTCACTTCCTGTCTGTCTCTAGCCTGATGAGCTCACTTCCTATTTCTCTCACTCTGCTAGCTTTATTTCTCATATTCAAGCACACCCCTGACCCTCTGTACAGCCCTGTTCTAACAAGTCTTCACTTACATTTAGACCCTCAGCTACCATTCTTTTTTATATATATAAGTTGTTATCTTGTAGTGATTTTTCTTTAACTTTACCAATAACTGTCGATCCTTGACATTTAATATTTCAGTCCTACCAGCAAAAATTTTAAACCTCTGTCCTTCTTTCTTAAGAAGTCTGTCTTTTCTCCCAATTACATTTTGACCTTTTAGAGTATGGTTATCACCCTATGGTCACAGTCCAGTGAAGTCCATGAGCAAAGAACAGGTTTTAGGTTTTCTATTTTTGATTCTTGAAAAATTAAAAGACAATTTCATGATACATAAATAATCTGTTTTAGTCATATTGTGTCTATAAAGTTTCATTGGTGTCTGGCTATGTTCACTTTTTTCACCTGCTTATTTATGCATTACCAGGCTGAAGGAGTTGAAGAGTATAGCCTCAACTGCCTAGATATTTCCTGTCTTTCTCTGAACTGCATGTCCCCTGATAGTTGTCCCAAAGAGTAGGAATGTAGGTCCAGTCTGCCCAGTGCCAGTATTCCTAACACAGCAACTCTAGATTGAACGACTTAATTAAATAGCAGGTGGAGCCTTTTCCATCCTAACTCAAGGCCACTCACCCAGGGGCTCTTGGTAGTGGTCTCCTAGATAAAATATCAAGGGTTGAGACTTGGGTGTTAGTGTTTGCTTAATTATTCCATGTGTTTTCTTAGGTGGATGTTTCATTTTCCTTTATTTGAAAATAAAATAATGGCAATTGATAGTTTTTAAACTACCCTCAGATTTACCCTCAGATTGTTTTTCATGGGGACAGGTGAAGAAATGTTCGTTTACACCAAAGGCAGAGCCTAAAGAGACAGTTTTGTTCAAGTTGGAACTTAGTGGCTAAGCAGTGAGTTTAAGGGGACTGAGAGGAACACAGGTGACAGGTCATGTGTAGAAACACAATTGAACAGCCACACTTCCACTCTATGACCAAAACCCTGGCCATCTTTACCCTACCCGTATCCCATAGAATCCTTCGCAGTGCATGTGAGCACCAGGTTGGTCACAGACATATGGCATCAAGGTGAGGAGATGGTTCCTCCTCCTATGAGAGGGTGGTAACAGCTCCTTTACCATCATTGTAGATAACATGACTTTTCTTACTTCCTCTCTATGACAACAGCCACAGAAGGTCGCCACTGTGCTTAGATGACTAGGACCATGGCTGATTTGAATTTAGTAGGCTCATCACGTAAGTCCTTTCCTGTTATTAGGTTTTGGATGGTACAACATCTTAACACACACAACACACAGCACACACACACACACACACACACACAGATATATGTATGTATATATATATACACACATATATATATACACATACACGTATATGTATATATGGGGGAGGAAGGGAGAGAGGGAAAGTTTGGCATGGTGATGCATCTTTTATCCCTGCACTTTGGAGTAAAAGCAGAAGGACTGCTAATTCTAGCCTAGGATTTGTGTCAACTTTGATGAAATAAACTCAAGAAAGAGCTTCAAGTAAAATACCATTTCAGTCTCCCCACTCCAGGCATTGGGGTCCCACTGTGTTGTACATCCTTTCCCCTGGCTTTCTCCTGACATCTCTCTATACTCAGATGAGCATGAGGAAGATGTTAGTCTTTACTGTCCCTGATTCCAGGCTTATCTTGGGTTCTTTCCCAGGATCAGCTGAGCACCTGCACATACTTGAAGGAGAAAGTCCAGTATAGTGAGATGAGCACATCTATGTGAAATACATTTGAATTCCAGAGGCCTAAACGTCAGGGGGGAAATGAATGTTATTTTACTACCACATGCTTTCTCATTTTGTTTTTTACTCATTGCATATTTGACAAGGACTTATGTCTCTGTTCAGAGTTTTGAATGCTGAAAGGCATCTGTGATTGTTCTTTTAACTTATAAAAATTTTAATTTTTTAAAAAGTAAATTTTAATTTACTTTTACTCTTATTTAGTTTTTTAAAATTCCATTTGAAAAGACGTTATTGCTTTCATGCCAAGATTCACCTTGTCATTTTAAAGAAAAAGAATTGTCCATGTTTTGCTGCACTTATTATATTTCAACCTAATTCAATGTTAAAACTTCTCCCTCTTTCATATATATATGTATATACACACACACATATATATATATAAAACTTCAATGATAATGTAACAAGTATCTCTCAAGATATAATATGTAAGAGGATTATTTTAATTGCTCCCGATATAGACTGAATTATGTCTTAATTCAGAAATTGCTGATACCCTGAAGGAAAACACCAATACTTCTTTGCATAGGGAAATGATAAGCAGATGTTAATGACAGTTTGAAGCATGCAGTTTGTATCTGAAACCACATACAAAGCACCCTTTGCTTGCTGAAGTGGGTTGAACCCGGAGAGAAAACTGGAGCTGACGTGCTCTCACAGAATACTCTTCTGTCTGTGTATTTCTTCTCTTTGCATTTCCTGAAACTGGCCAACACTGCACACGTGTGGTCCTTCAGGCCTGTGGTTTGCTGGGAGGATAATGGACTGAGGAGCCCACGCCCTTCCTCTCCCAGTCTTCTCCAGGCGGCCCTGAGTTCTCCGGAGCTAAGGCAGATGGCTGCTGGTTGAGTTGTGTGCGTGGGAGAAGGGAGTTCCACATGTGATTCTTACCATTTGGCAGTAATTAGTTTGTTGTATAAATTAACATTAACTGAACCATTCTTGAAGAATTGTTTGTAATTATCTTCTTTGAGCCTCTGAGTTGTGTAAAGAAATAAAAAGAGGGGAAGAGACCGCTTCTTATTTGATAAAAGTTGAAGGGTCTATCATTAGACAAAATAGAATAACAATTATTATTGTCTGCCCAATAGACTGAAAACTTTGAAAGAATCATGAAACGGAAACACCCAAAGATTTTTTCCTAGAACTAAGTGGTTGGGAAATACGGTTCGCTATTCTGAAACTGTGTGATTGTGATACATATGTTCGTAGTTGTTAATATAAAACTGAATTAAAGAGAAATAAGAAGTGTGGCTTGAAGAATTTTTCTTCCTTTAGCCATAACTTTGTTAAGTTCTCACCAGGGCCCCTTGAAGGTCATCGACTGCCCCCTCTCTCTCTCTCTTTTTTCTTCTTCTTCTTCTTGATTTAGAGCCGTCAAGGAAAAGTATGTTAGTGCAGATTTGTGTATATTGTGTATAGTGCATCTCCAATCACCTTCTTAGGCAAAGTTAACCATCAGGAAATGGAAGCTTGATAATTCAAGCTTGAACCTCTTACTGGGGTTTAAATGGTTGCTCTTTCTGCTAGCCTGCCTCCCCTTCCGGTACCGAGGGGACCTCACGTGAGCCCAGCCCCCTGTTCTTCTTGCCATATGCTTTGATTTGGTTGCGAGCTTACACAGATATTTCCAGGCTTTTTTTTTTTTTTTTTTTTTTTTTTTTTTTTTTTTAGTCTCCTTCTGTAACGAGATCTAATAATTAGAACTGATTGTCTTTCAAAGTATCAATGTTTCTTTCTAGAGGAAAAAAAAAATCCCCATCTGCGTTTCCCTTCCTTTTCAAATCGCTATTAGAATTGTCTCGAAGAACCAGTTCTTATTAGGCATTCTGATGCAAGCTAGTTACCATGTGTCAGGGCAATTTTACTGTCCCTGACACAGTTATGACCTTAATGGTGGCAGAAAAAGTTAGTGGTCACCATCACATCTAGAGTCTCATGAGACCTGCATGCTCAGGCACTCGTCGGCCACATGTTTGTGGACAATGAACTGTAGAAGTAGGTGCCATTAGTAGCTGTTTTATGATATACAACTCAAATTCCTGACTGGAATTTTAATTATCTGAAGTATAACTACCAGGCTAATTCAGTTCTGACACCTTTATAATAATAAAAAAGATTTAAGTAATCTTTAGGATTTACAAATAAACAATTTTAATCACATATTTCTTGGAAATTCCACAGTGTTTTGGACTTATTTAGAATGACTACATTTAAGGTAATTTAACATTCCCATTTGTTTTTGTTGTCTTGAGTTTTGTAGACCTTGCATATTTTTATATTATTTTGAGCTTAACCAAGGACAATTTCATTTCTCAAATAATGATATTTCCTGAAGGAATTCTGAGGAGGGGTTAAAGGAGACAGATAATTAAGAGTGAATATCTTTGAGGAACCTATATGGAAACCTATTAATTTTAGAAGCTCCTCTTGTGTGTGTGTGTGTGTGTGTGTGTGTGTGTGTAAAAGAGTTCAAATTGAAGTACCCTATAAGAGAGGATAAATTCCTGTCTCAGACACCATAGGTCCAGTGCCTGAAGTAGCTTATCTCCTTTTGAGTTATGGGTTGAAGGGGGGTTGGGGTAGATCCCATAGACTTTTCCAAACAACACAGGCCTTTGTGATTGATTATAAATGAGGTATTTTAATATCACTTCTAACACCGAAGCTATTGTGAGGAAATATCAAAACTGCTAGTGTTGTGTGCATGTAAGTTGGGCTTTCTATAAAACACACCCACATGTCCCCAAATCAAAAACAAAATGCAAACCACATTTTAAGTTGTAACTCACTTTAATCTAGCCATTTAAAAAGCTCCCAAGTTTTTTCTAATATTCTGAAATTGGAGCTCAGCAAAATGTCTTCTACACATGTTATATTGACTTCAGTGGTACACAAAGGGAAATATTATTGTCTTCTATATTTATTTTGGCTCTAAACCAAGTGAGCATAAAAACCTCATTCTCTGCACTTTTCAGTGTCAGGCAGGACATGAACAAGAAAGAAAACACCTTTAGCATCAAAATAATTATTCTCCAGATTCATAAAACAGGGATGAGTTTTCTTTGAAATGAAGCAAAACAGAATTTTGTAATACACTTATGCTGCACAGTTCACATAGCATGCAAGCAGCAGGAGGACAATTTTGGAATCATGTTTTAAAGGAATAGCTTTTGAGGTTTGAACATTGGGAATCTTAATATTAAGCTCTTTATGTGGGGAAAAGTAATACTTATATTCCTAAGTAAATTTGAAGGTTAATTCCTGCCAGTGAAGAGAAATAAACACTTATGATTTAAAATGTTTGGTTTTACTTCATTTATGAGTTCATGCTCATAAGAATAATACATTTATGTTTTATACATCATTTAAACAAATCACAGTCCTCTGCCGCTGGCACACTACATGGTTTTCTTTGTAGTCCCATGTTTTTGGAAATCATTTTGATATTTCTTCTTTCAGAGAAATGATTTTTACTTTAAAACAATCAACATTGACAAATGTACTACACAAACCCAACTATGAGCATGCTTTCTTGGCAACCGTCTGAAATGCAAACTCTCCTGTGGCATAATAGATTTGGAACCAAAGATAAGAAGAGAGAAACACACACACACACACACACACACACACACACACAATCTTGTGTGGCTGTGCAGCTCAAAGAGAATACATTAATTAACCCAGGAGAGTTCCCAGGAAGCTATACTCAGAAACTGCACCTTTGAAATCTGGTGATCTTTATCCACTGTTGAGTTTGGGTCAAAGACCTTGGACAAGGAAGGAAGAAAGGGAAGACATTCTGTTATAGGAACCAGATGTTAAAAACTGATAAAGGCTGGCTGGCCCCACTGCTGCAAATCTCTAACCCCACCTCCATCAAAAAAGGTGACATTCTCCTTGGACGCCCCTCTGTCCTTCTAGGAGAGAGACACAATCCTGGCGCCGCTTCTTCTCTGGCCTACCTTGTCGAATGGCCCGAGAAGACTAAACAGGTGTTACGTATTTTTGATTTCAGTGCATTTAAATTAATCCTGTCAGCTCAGCTGTTAAAACAACTGTCATCTCCAGCTGTTAGTAATTTTCGACTGGGCACTTTTACAGGTTGCCAAGATCAGGCTGCATTGTGCCTCTCGGAAAGCACCAGAGTGACAATTTGTGTGTGTGAGTTTTAAAGGGAACTCGTATTATGATGTAGTGCATAGGAAATGATCATTAAAGCTCTAAGTTCGCAATACAGCCTGAAGCCATATCTGGACTCTAGATGTGTGCACGCTAGCACTGGTCCCCTCTGTATCTGGCAGTGTGATATATGGATTTTTCTGCATTTGATTGACATCAACTTAGAAAATATAAAAGAGGAAGAAGATACAGGGCCAGAGACAGCACTGTATGATTCTAGAGATGCTATGCGTTCCCCAGAGGTTACAGCCTTCCTTTTCCTACCAGACAGTCATCTCTCTTGTCCCAGATTCACTTTCTGAGCATCTCTACTTTCTGCCTGACTGTGGGTTGAAATATTTGGTTGTGGGTTAAATTCTCCTTTAGAACATTTTAACTCCTAAGGGCCATTCATTTCTAGAGTATTGTCAAACCTTGGGATCGATCTTGATGTTGGAGTGAAGAAGAAAGGGCTTTAGAAAATGAATTTTCTACAGATAAATTACTGAAATACACAGTCATTTCAATTCTGAAAAATTAAAAATATTCATTTGCTATTGTGACTGTCTGAATCTCGGGAGTTTTATCTATTCTGTAACATTACAAATTATAAAATGGAAAAGCCACAGGCTTTTCTGTTTGCTTTATGTTGACTGCATTTGGGTACAATGTATAAAATGCACGTCTTAAAATGAGAGACAAATCCGATATTGGTTTAAATTTCTTATATTTAAGAATAATATAACAATATCATTAATAAAAACACTTTTCAATAAAATTTACAATCGTTCCAACTTCAGGCTGATCCACAGTATTTTGAAAGACGTGTCTAAATGGCATACGCGGGCCTTGGCTTGTCTCAGGTGCCCTCCTTCCTTTCAAGTGATTCTGCTTATCAAGGTGAGCCTTATATGTGGGGAGAGCATCCCATGCACAGAGTCCGTGAAATTAAAATCATGAAACATGTTTATATTCTAACTCCTGACATTCACCTTTGACCCGCCTACAGCCTTTTTTTCTTTTCTGGAAGGAGTTGGGCAACAGTTTTTCTTGTTCATCCCTTCACAGATCTTTTGTTCACATGCAAGCATACAACCACCCAGAAATATATGATTTTCAGATATGCACCGTGAACACACCAGTTTAGCCCAATTTTGTTTGTCATCCCCCCATTCATGTATTATCAAATTTTACTTGTTCTATAAACACATATAACCCTAAAGAAACATGTTTTAATCTTTGAGGATTACTACTTAAATTCAATGTAGTGGATATTAACACTGCTCTTAGAAAAGTTAAGATACAGCCGGGCTGTGGTGGCGCACGCCTTTGATCCCAGCAGTTGGGAGGCAGAGGCAGGCAGATTTCTGAGTTAAGAGGCCAGCCTGATCTACAGAGTGAGTTCCAGGACAGCCAGGGTTACACAGAGAAACCCTGTCTTGAAAAAAAAAGAAAGAAAGAAAAGAAAAGTTAAGATACAGTAACTCCTCTGTAAGAAGAGGACAGTGTGAATAATATCACATGTAACACAGATACATTGGAAGTAGAAACATTGTTGCTTGGGAAGGAGAAACATTGTTGCTAAAGACAACTGGAATCTTTGAAATGCCAGGGACTGATGAAGTACATTACTGTGTATAAACAGATAAATTGATATGAGATTCATAAACTAGAACTGCTAAGTTCTGGATCAGGACAGTTCCCCCAAGGCCCATGTGTGATAACTTGGTCCCCACACGGCAGTGTGGGAAGTGGAAGAAAACACCGAGGTGACACCTGGTAGGAGTTCTTGTAATTACGCCTGTGCAACCTTTAAGGGATGAGGGGCCTGACTCTTCTCAGCCTCTTCCAGGATTCAGTAAACAGTTTTTCCCCAAAGCAATGCAATGATTCCCCTGGATCATGAACTAAAACTCAAATCAGGAGCTCAAATCAATCTCTCCTGTGTGGAAGCTGGGTCTGTGAAGCATTTGTTACAGTGAAGAGTGCTGATGGAGCCGAGACCGTCTCATGGAGGGAGGGCTATCATCTGTGTTTTGAGTTGGGAGATAAATGTCTTACTTTAAAAGTATATTTGTATATAAACCCAAGTACTAAACATTTATCTCAAATTGGCCATAAAATGTTTTCAATAAATGTTTTTTTTTTTTTTTTTTTTTTTGCCCTTTGGCCATTTTTTAAATCAATATTTGCTTAGTGACTAAGGGATTTTAAAGTAAAAAATGATTTTAAAGTGAAAATACTTAGTTCTTCTAAGAAGACTGTTACTGGTTAATTTTGCTTAGTTTCAGTAAAGTCAGCTGAAACTGGTCAAAATCATGTGCAAACAGATGTCATGGAGTGGACCCATTTTATATAGGGAAAAGGTTCTGGTCGGGGGAAGGGAAGGAGAATGACAAAGGCCCCAGGGCTGACTCGAACATGAGACGTTGAGTCATGGAGGGGTCTTTACTCTCTTTATTTTCAAAACCTTATTTGAAAAATATCTGTCACTGAAATCTTTTTTGAAAGGTGAAAGATTTATGTGATCTGAAGTGTATGGAGGGAGAGAGGATCCGGAAGGACTCGAGGGAGGGGAGGAATACGAGCGAAGTACAGTTAAATTCCAATTTTGTTTTAAATAATAGAAGACAATAAAAAAGAAAAAGTTATCTCTCTTAAGGAATAGGTGGGAAGGGATGGCTAAGCTGTGAGGAATACTTGCTGTCCTTGTTGAAGACCCAAGTTCAGGTCACAGCACGCAGGGTGGGCAGTCATGTCTACAAGGGACTTGAGCTAACTCCAGGGCAAACTGACACCTATGGCCCTTGCAGACATACGTGTGCATGTGCACACACACAGTCACACACATACACACACACACACACACACACACGCACACACACACAGATATACACAAGAGAGAGACAGACAGAGAGAGAGAGAGAGAGAGAGAGAGAGAGAGGTGGGGGAGAGGGACAGGGACAGAGACAGAGACAGAAGAACAGATTAAAATAACTTAAAAATTATGTTAAAAGAAGCTCTGGACTCAGCCTTTTAAAAAAGGGAACATATGATCTCAAAAACAAGCATACCACCTTTCGTATAGAACATAGTGTTCTTTTGTTCCCAAAGTTATATTTGCCCCAGTCACAGCACATTTCTTTGCGGTCGGCATCGTGGACACTGCAGTCCCTGTGATTGGAAAGCTATATAGAGAGTGTGGCTTACCCCACTGTTACTGACATTGTGAGTATTTTGTGAACACTATTATTCTTTAAAAACCAACATAAAGAATTAGTGTGATCTGCTAAATAAAATATTGTCTTTTACTATAGGATTCTTTTTCAACCATTTTTCCTCGACAAGCATGCATTTCACACAACAACAGTACAGAGGAACTGGGCTGTGTTTTATATTGATATGGATCTTGGAGAGATCAAAAGCCCAATTTAAGTTTGGTCATGCAGGGTTGAGTGTGCGGTATTTATACTCCAGCTAAACATATCTCCACCACCTATTTGGAGCAGAGTGTTGCATCAATAGCTTGTCCAGCCATCACAATCCTGGAGGCTAAAGAGGACTTTCTTCCTGGTCCTCTCCTTCCCTTCTCGTGACCTTCTTGAGGGATGCAGCTGAGAAATGTTAGGACCGAGTATAGAACACTCACTGCTCGCTGAAGGAAAAGACTTACTAGGACCTAGTGATCCTCAGTAGAACACATTCACAAAGATGCCATGTTGTTCATCATAGAAAATGTCCTCAGATATGGGTGTGGCCTATTGTATGACACATCATCTTAGATGATATGAAATATTGAGGGACAGGAGCTGCCTTCTTCAAGGCAGATGGAGAGTCTGACCTTTAGGCATGATAAGGCTGAGGTACCATCAATTCAGACCAAGGTATTTGATGAGCATCCAGTAAAAGCAGGACTGGAAGGAGGTATGAAAAAATGAGACTTGTAGACATGCACAGGAAACATAGTTGAAGTTCAGTGGTAGAAACACATATGTGGTATAAACAATGTAATTGATATTTTACTTCCCACACATCTGAGGCAATATAGAGATTAAGGTGGAGGTGGAGATAGAGATGTTTAGTCCTCAACTAAGGACAATATTGAAGACAAATTATAGACAACCCATAGGCAAATCATGTTCTATGTTCTGTTTGGGGACAAAAGTCAAAGGTTCAAAGGTCAGTGCGCAGTGACTATCGCTGGTTGTATCCGTCACAACTGAGTGTATGTCATAGTGAACTAACTGATTTCCATATTTGGTTGAGAGATTCCCAGGACATTACCATGTCACTCCTCTGCGGGTGTCTGTGTGGTGTTTGAAGAAATTAGACTGCAAGGTGCTAACCCAAGAAGTGGCTCAATCCCTGATGGATTCAAAATGTGGGCAAGGTTTCAGAGGTCATGGTACTGTGCAGAGAGAGGGATGCTTGGAGAACTCAGGCCACTGGCATATGTGTGACGTGTCTTGTCTGGACCACTTCCTCCTGCTGCTCTGCTCTGTCTGCTGTGAGCTACTGAGTTCTCTTCCACCACGCCCTCCCCACCAGCATAGATGCAAGCTCGGAAACTGACCAGAACACAGCCTGCTCCCCTCCCTTCACTTGCCTCTCTTGGGCGTTTTGTCACAGTGGCAAGGAAATGGGGGTCCATGTGCGACTTCTCTTGGATGAAAGTCTGCGTTACGCGTTGTGTGACTGAGATGGTGGGAGGAAACAGTTTTCTCAGACTTTCTTCTACATCTAATTGGAGTTGTTTCATGACTTTCTCAGACAATGGCTTTCTTTATTTGATAATTGTCAAGTGAATGCTGGAGACCATTGTCATCAGTTTTCCAAAGGAAGGTTAGAACATGATGATTAAAAAGTTCATTTAATGAACTAAAATATCTGGTTAGTTTCTCCTAAGTGTAAAATGTTATCAATGAATATTATCTGAATTCAGAAAGAAGAGTGTACTTTATGGTCAAATACCACTGTAATTTAATTTATAAAATTAACTGAAAACTTGTATTTGAAATTAATACTTTCAAAAGTATGGAAACTCTCGGCATAAAAAAATCTATTCTTTGGTAAAGTATATTTTTTTGTGTATATAATATAGGAAACCTTACAGTCTACTATTTGACTGTATCAAACCATGTTCACATATATGTTACATTCATTTTTGAGAGATCATTTCAGTAGGAATATGGACTCACCCTTTTCTGTCTCTAGTGTGTCAGATAATTAAAAGATTATCATGATTCCCTCTGTCTCTGAAGTGTGGCCACTGAAGTCTGCATGCTACACACCGTTGGCATGGAAACTCACCAAACAGTGGTGGTAGAGCCTTGGCCATCTTTCTACCCTCCCTTTGTTCACATCCCCTTCCCTTCTCATTCTCTCTGAAGACATTGGAACAGCTCTTCCCGCCTATCATGGACAGTTAGTCCAACCCACTGAATTCTGCTGATGTGCTGCCTGTGTGTGTGGGCATTACCAAACTGTCCAGAGCCAACTGCCAGAAAGGCAGACTCCTGAGCCTTTCCGTACAGTGTCTCGGGAGAAGTGACTCAGCAGTTGTGACTGGCGTGGTGCCATGCACCCACAATCCTACCATTCAAGAGGCTGTGGGAGGAGAGTGGGCACATGTTGAGAGTCATCCTTGGCCTCAAAGTAAGTTCCAAGCCATCCTTGCCTACAGATTAAGGCCCTGTCTCATAAAACTGGAGAAAAATAGAACGAGACTGAATGTAACAACCGTATTGATTTTTCCCTGGAGGGTTTCTCCAATGAGCTGAGTCTGGGTGAGCTGTTTCTTAGCAACAGGACATGCCGATCAATAGGTCCACATTTCAATGTGGTCTCTAAGTAACTTGATGCTTTGTATTGGTATCATAATTAATTTCATATTCTATAAGGTAGGATGATAATGGTTATACAGATTAGGAAAAAGGCAAAGACCTCGAGGGTGAATGCTTGCCTCTTCAGAAGGTCTTTGTTGGGATGGTTCTGTTGCCAGTGCAGTCTGCCATGAGAACATCTGCAGGGCTCTTTCTCTCTGAAGGCCCCACTCTAGAGAAGCATCTAACCTGACAGGTGGAAGAGGAAACCGGCAAGAATAGCATTTTCTGCTTTGCAGCTGTACTCATAGATTAGCGCTCTGGGTACTTCATGCTTCGAGTGGGTTCTGCTCCAAGTTCATTTCATTTTGCAAAGAAAAGTGACAGCTACACTTCCTATCATTGTGTCCAAGCTCTGTAATTTCCAGTCTTTGTGTCCTTCTGACTTTGTTCTTCGGTTCATCTACCTGACCATGGCCCATTCCTTTATCTGCAAGTTTCATGGAATTCTCCCTGGGCTGGGGCATGGAGCGGCTACAGTTTTGTGAAAGCTTTATTGATGCTGCATACCATAGGTAGGCATCATCTTAATTCCCTCCATGATTATGCACATTAGATCTCAGTCTGTATATAAATCTGTTATTTTGTAAATGCACGGGTATATGGCCATGTTATATCTTAATTTAAATATTGTACTCAATTTCAGTATTTCTAGAATATTGTATTGAAATAATATATTTGAAAATTAATCTATATTATGACTTATGGTAAAATGAAGTATTTCCATCTTTAAATAGCTACAGATAAAACCAACACTCTGTGTGTGTGTTTCTGTGTGTGTCTTTGTGTGTCTGTGTGTGTATGGGGGGTGATGCACACATGTGCATGCACCAAGGCATGCATGTAGATGCCAGGAAATAGCCTTTGCTTATTGATTATCACCTTCCCATATTTCTGGAGCCAGTGTCTCTTTGCTCCTTTGCAGGCCACACTAGCTGGCCATTGATCTCCTGGGGCCTCTATTGTCTCAGCTTTCCCTGTCAGTCCCTGGAGGTACACTAGGACTCCAGATGTCTGTGCTCCTGTGTCTGCTTTGATTTAGGTCCTAGAATTCCAAAGTCTGGTTGTCAGGTTTGTGTGGCAAGCACATTTACCTATTCTGCTATCTCTAAAATAATTGTTTCAGTTTTTATATTTATAGAATTTCATTCAGAAACCAGTATAATTCTGGACTTTGGTCTTTTGCATCTTTAACTATAAAATGTTTGTTCTTTACTGTTCTGTTTGATAAATAATTTTGTTCACATTAATAATACTAAAACTATTCTCTTTATTGAATACCTTAGAATGTTTACAATACTACTAAAAGGTTTTGAACTTTCCCTAGGAATAAGTGTAGCAGCCACGCAGTATTTACTCAGTGACATTTCTGGTACAAAGTTCTGATACTGTCTCCGTTTTAAAGAAGTCTACTCCGTATTCTTCCACAGGCTGCTGCCATATTACTCCATGTTTGAACAGGCTTCACAATTCCATTTGGCAATTTTGTAGCATCGGCAAACAGGATGGGTTTTCAATGTGTTTGTTTTGAAATATCAAGCATATTACAAAGAGCTCACTGCACCTCCAGGTGCTGTGGCTCACATCTGTAACCCCAGCTCACTGCACCTCCAGGTGTTGTGGCTCACATCTGTAACCCCAGCTCACTGCACCTCCAGGTGTTGTGGCTCACATCTGTGACCCCAGCTCACTGCACCTCCAGGTGCTGTGGCTCACATCTGTGACCCCAGCTCACTGCACCTCCAGGTGTTGTGGCTCACATCTGTAACCCCAGCTCACTGCACCTCCAGGTGTTGTGGCTCACATCTGTAACCCCAGCTCACTGCACCTCCAGGTGCTGTGGCTCACATCTGTAACCCCAGCTCACTGCACCTCCAGGTGCTGTGGCTCACATCTGTAACCCCAGCTCACTGCACCTCCAGGTGCTGTGGCTCACATCTGTAACCCCAGCTCATTGCACCTCCAGGTGCTGTGGCTCACATCTGTAACCCCAGCTCACTGCACCTCCAGGTGTTGTGGCTCACATCTGTAATCTCAGAAAAAGGGTCAGGTGTTCAAGGTCTTCTTCTGCTGTGTAAGAAGTTTGAAGCAAGCTGCCGCTGCAGGAAATCCTATCTTAAGATAATTTTAAAAGCCATTTGTATTAGTTTTTGAGAATTCCACATATGCTTTATCATATTCAACCTCCTACCACAGCTCTTCTGTATCCACCCAAATTTTTCTGTCCTTTAAAAAAAATCAAGACCAGTTCATGCTGGACCAATGTTCTTGAATGTGTAGTCTTCTCCTACAATGTGGTCAACTTACTAGAGACGGCACTCTTAGAGATTATCTGACCTTCTTCAAATCACCTAACAATGCCAAGAGGTTCTCAGGTAGGGATGCGACTTTCTGCCTAATGAGCTTCTCCATGCTAGGCTTTGGGTCTGGCCTGAGCCCGCACGCTTGTACATGCGGTCCTAACTTCTGTGAGTTCCTAGGTCAAGCTGCCCTGCCGAGTGCAGGAGACAGGGTTTCCTTATAGTCTCCTGTTCTAGCCCCTCTTCCACAGCGAGCCCTGGGAGGAGGAGGAGTCGCTGTATTTCTGCTCCGTTTAGGGACAGGAACTCCACGGGCTCTTATTTTCTGCACTGCTGCCAGTTGTGGACCTCTATGTCAGTCACAATCTACTGCAATTAGAACATGTTTTTTTAAGATCAAACAGAACCAGAGCTGACTACATTGTTGAGGAGAAATGCTGCTGTGTTGATTCTGTAAGTTTGTTTCCATTTTTAGATCTTTCACATCTCCTCATTTTCCTTAATAAACATTAGAGGAAGGGCTCAGGTCTCACACTACGGACAAGCATAAACTTCTATTTCAACACTATGTCGGTGTTCAAATTACCAAATGGTGAATCTGAATAGTTTAATATGCTTAGAAATTCCTATCATTTATTCCTCAAATCCTTAACTTCTAGAAGATATCAACATAGAATAGTATGAAAATAGTATGGAGCCCCGTTATGGTGTTGAGAGAGACAAAACGATAATCATTTATTGATGAATAATATTCTAATATGGATAAGCACCTCATGCTCTTTATCAACCCAGCCATCCTTGCGCACATGGATTGATTCTCTGTATTGGCTATAGTGGCTAATATGGCAGTAGGAATGTGCGTGCAGACATATAGATCCTCCTGTCTCTATACAGACATGTACACACAAAAGTCTACTGGCCTAAAATTGTAATTCTCCTTTCACATTTCAGAAACAAGGCATCATTATTGTATGACTATGTGTATGAAATTGAATGTGTGAGTATGTAGGTGAACTTGTACTTCTGTGTGCAGAATTTCTACAAACTTTGTGAAATTAATTAACCATATAGTACCTTATCTATATGAAATATAGGTTGTAATAGGTTTCTGATTATACAACCAATAAAAGAATACAGACATTTAAATTTTAGTGCTTTAGAATGGTACCTATGGCAGAAAAATACAAGAATGTTTGTATGTGCCACAGGTAAGGTACTCCATTACAACTGGAATGTAATTCAATTAGGTAGATCCAGGTCGGGTCCTTGTGGTGCCCAGCGAGTACTGTAGGAGCAGGAGACATCATAGAGAAGAAAGGAAAAATACCCTTGTAGTTGTTATGATTCTCTACTCTGAAAAATCAGAGTTTAAAACATAGAGAATAAGCTTGTCCAGTAAGCAGAGATGTTGGGAAATCAATACAAGTAGAGGTCAAAAATAATAGGAACATGTGTAAATCTCCCCACTTAAAAAAATAGTATTTAGAAAAATACATGAAGTCGTTGAGTAAGCCTCAATCTTGTGGAAGATTTTCCTGTTAGGAAAAGAATAGCGGGAAGCATCTCACATGATTGGACACACACACACACACACACACACACACACACACAACTCACTGTTACATAGATGGAATGTACCAGGGAGGAGAGGGCAAGGAAGGGATCTCACAGAAGAAAGGGGGGCTGGGCTGTACACTGTAAGCTCTTGGGGGACCTTGGGCAGCAGGCCCGTGTGGCGCCTTTACAGCCATATCGAACACATAGAAGAAGGTAGTTGTTCTATAGAATAGAACCTCAAGTGTTTGCCCAGAGTCCGCACATAGAAACTCAAATCAAAGCGGACTCAGTAGTCTCACTAGTCCATCCATAACTTGTGAATTTGGTAAGCGGATACGCAGCACTGTGCTTTGTAGAATAGTTTATTCAATCTGTACAATGCCCGTGTATATGCAGACAGCTCTGAGCTACTGCTGAAAGACTACGGAGGAAACAAATTTACAGACATCAATATCCTTTTACAATCTGATTGTGTTAATACCAGCCTGAAAAAAAGGAACCCTTCTATTTTTGAAGGGTTCAGCTAATTAAGATGCTAAAAGACCAGGAGGGTTTCAGGAATTGTGTTTAGGAAAATGATTTGAACTGATTAAGCATCAGTGTTAATTAAGGCCACTTTGAACCTGGGTACATTTTTAGATTTTTATATTGAAGACAGGCTCATGTTTTGATTTTAAATATGTATAAACCAGTTACTAATTCTTCTTTAAATTTTTATTATAAAAATACAACCATGTAAACATCAGATGTTGGCCCAGCTTCTTTCATTGTGGATGAATATATTTTAGCACAGAGCTTGGAGTATAGAAATAGTTCAGCGTGGCCCCCACATGTATGTAGTACTTCACGATGATAACCCCCACATGTGTGTAGTATTCTACACACCGGAATCAATGCAGTAAAATGAAATGGAAACTGACATATTACAGAGACAATTGAGTCTGTCATGATGAGAACTCCGTGCCCTACAATTTGTAATTAGGAAAGCATGGTCTTCATTTAAGAGAAAATTTTAAGAGTTCAACTCAGTTTCAAAGTTTAATCCAGTTTTATTTCTGTCTACCTGGTTCCCAGGAAGGTCCATTGACATAGGAAGACCCATGCTTGTTAGACTCTTACTCTTGGCCCAGTTTGTCTACAACATCCTCTAACATGGTCCTTCATGATGCGATTGTAAGAGTCAACTGCTCAGTAGATTCCATATGTGACCTTTGACTGCCGGTAACAGGATTTCAAATATAAATCGCTCTCCCCTTTCCTAACATATCCATCAAGGCTATGTAGAAGACTTTGGAATAATGACACACATTCCCTGTGCTCTCCACCCAAAGCAATGTCTAGCTGGCTTCTACAAGGCTTGCACCATTATTGAATTGCCCTGTGTACCACTAAGAAAGGAAGGATTTAGCTTTTGTAGGCAAGTACTGTAGGAAAAAAACCACAGTAGTGACTGTGTATAATTCGGGTTGTAAACACCATGGATTCATCATAGTTTGAAAGTATTCATCACAGCTAAATTGAAGCTCAAAGGATTCGCTCCATGATTGAGCATTGAGAGGTAACAGTTAGGGGTTTTCCAGATATCCTTTTATGTGGGGGAACAGGAGTTGCATATAAGAAGGTTCAGACTCTTAAATTACACCCTTCCTTGACCTTGCAATCCAGACTCAGGAGTATTTTCTAGTTTATTAGTTAAATACTACCCAGCTATTTAAATACAAGAAAGCTCCATTCTTTGAAGGTTTTTATTTCCCCAAGGAGGGGAAAATAGTAATCAATACAGATGTTACAAATAATTCTATATTTTATACGCACATGTGTATGAATGCAAACACACGTTTTCCTGAGGGTGGCCATCCGTACACTGTGGCTTCATTGTATAGCAGGAACCTTCAGAAATTCTTCCCCCAGTGCACAGCTACACCTCTGTTGCCTGGCTAGCCCTTCCCACAGAACCCCCATTCAGCATTTTCCCCCTGTTTTCCTGGATTATTTGAACAGTTAATAGGCACATACACATGAGCACACACTCACATGCAAGCTTCCCCCACATCACAAAAACCACCCTCACATCAGACTCCACCCGAGGCTCCATTTAGCCACAGGCAGGACCTGTGTCAACGCTAGTAAAAGGGGATCCAAAGCAAGTATAAAAAGGTGAAGTTTGAGGAACAGAGTTTTGGTACAGAAAGGGAACTTGTATTTAAAGTCACAATGTAACTTTTATTCACCGAGCAGAATGGACCTCTAAAGCAGCTCTTGCAAGGGCTTTCCATGGGCTTGCTGTGCTTTTACGTCTCCCACAGCAGCCACCAAGAAAAGCAAGTTCTAAGGATACCAACAGATAGATGGATGGCTCATAAATAGATGGATAGAGATATCAATGGATCATAGGTAGATATAGATAGGTAGATAGATAGATAGATAGATAGATAGATAGATAGATGAAGGTATGATAGAGAGATGATCGATAGATGCCTGATAGATGGTAAATGATCATAGATAAATAGATAATGGGTAGATAGATGGTAGTTTATAGATGATACATATATGTATATATTTTATATATTTATATTATTTTTTATAAAATATATATTATTTATATATTATATTTTGTACATTATATTTATATATTATACTTTATTATAATATATTTTTTATAAATTTTATATTAGTTATATATTATATTATTTTTATAAAATATATGTTAAAAGTCATATAAATAATATATATTTATATTTACAAAAAGAAACATATATATAGAGAGGTAGAATTTTCAGTAGTGTAGACGGTAGGTGATACCTTATTCTTCAGTACTGCTGTGTTCTGAAGAAGCCACCTCCCATCTTATGTGTCCTGCCCCTGTGGATCACTGAAGGACACCAACGTGTGCTTGAATTTTCCAACTCAGCCTTAAGCATTCCAGCCACACCAGCCACCAGGAACGGCCCAGCAGCCTCACCATCCATTGGGTAGGGTTATTTTTTATGTTGCGATTCTTCTATTGTAAACTTTATAGAAATGCTACATAATCATATGGGACCTGGGTGTGTAGACATGACCTGGTAAGTTAAATACTGTAGCTGAAAGACTCTTGGGAAGAGGCAGCCACCACTTGTGTCCACGTCTCCACCTGGAACTTCCTCGATGAAGGCTGTACGGCCGGCTTCCTATGGCATTACCAAGGGACATCCCGCCTCTGACATTGATATGACTTGTGAGTTTTCTTTTTGCTTTTTAAACTTTATGATGCTATGCAGGTAACACAGAGAAGAAATGGCACTTCAGATTCTGAGCTTGGATGCTGACCTGTTCCCTGCACTGTAGACAGACACTCAGAGCTCATAGTGGAGGCTGAGCAGTAGCTGGCCTATAACTCTCTATCAATCCTGAGGGTAAAAAGCCAACATTCAGTGCAGCCTTAGATGGTCGGGCATTAAGCATGCTAAATGCACCAGTTTTCCTTCTGAGACACACAGACTCTCTTGTAGCTCATGGAACTGAGGGTGACCTGGCACTTTTTGATCTTCTCTCCTCTAGCTCCTGGTCCTAGTAACACAAGCATGGTGTACCACATCCAGTTTTATTTTATTCTGGGAAAACTTTCTGGGCAAAGCCTCTACCAATGGAGACATATACCAACCCAATAGTGCATTTTAGATCTAAGATATTTTCAGTTTACAATGTGTTTCTTGGGATATGATTATATTATGGGTGAATTTTTTTTTCTGAGAAACTGAGGTATCAAGCTGGCCACAGCAATGAACACCTGTTAATTCCAGAATTCTGGAGCTAAAGGAAAGGGTTTAGGTTTGAGGTCACATTCTGAGATCAGAGCAAGCCTGAGTTATAGAGAACACTGTGCCAACTCCTTCTTTCCTACAGAAAGAGCTACTTTTCTCTACACCAAATAAATAAGTTTTAACCTGATTGGCTTAACTACTTTGCATAGGAGTGTGGCATCTCACAGGCACATTTCTAAAAAGACTAACAGAAACTATTTAGGTACTTTGGCAGAAAGGGATTTTTAAATGTCCTTACTGTAAAGAGCACAACATGTTTTCAGTAAAGATGGTTCTTTTCATCTCTGCTAAATGAGGGACCTGGACAGGGATGTCCATAGATTATTTTTTAAAATAAAATGCTAAAAGAAATCATTGACCTCTAAGCCCAGCAGGAGACCAGTGAAGAGTGGGCTTCCTGTTTTCTACCAGTTTTTTTTTATGAGTCCTACTCGACCCTGCAGGTAAAATCCAGCTGTAGTGATGTGTGAGCAGGCCTTGACAACTGCACGGGTGTGTTCTCTACAGATCTCATGGTATGGAGGTTTTCTCAGGTAGACCATGTGTAGAATTAGATTTGTAAATGTACTTAATGATTATATAATTAAGTAGGTATTACTAAGTAAATGTGTTCAGAAATGTTTCCTTCATATTCACTAAAATCAACCCATAATAATTCTAAGTCCATTAAAAAATATCAATAATGCCTTTCTGTTGATACAGTATTATATTAACGAAAATCTGTCTTTTTTTTCTAAATGCTTATTTAAAATGCTTGTCAACCCATTTTGCACTAAATGAGAGACACTGATACAGAGGTGGTCTGTACCTCTGTATCTCTGGGGAGAAGCCAATCCTGACCATGGTAGCTTGTATATTTATGTGTTCTTGAATTCAGCTTACAAGTAGTTTATTGAGCATCTCTGCATCTATTACGAAGGAGATCCCTTGCTGCATTGTAGTAAATGCAGGGTTGGCAAGCACAGGGCCCTGAGAGGGCCCGTCCCCCGGTCCAAGCCTGCCTTGATTCACCCTGCTCTGTCCAGCTGTGAACATAGGCATGTCTGTGTTCTGGTGACATGATTGTAACATACATATGTATATGTCATGTACTGGATTCAACATCTTGCTGCTTAACTCCACCATTAGTTTACATGTACATACTCTACACACAACAGCACTTGAAGAACCAGGGAGAAAGGGGCAAATTTAGACTTCCGAGATTATAGTCCATTCTTTGATCACAGGTTCAATGGCTGTTATGAACACATGTGGGTGTTTCCTTTGTCTTCATTTGGCTCAGTGTCTCTGTATCATTGGCATATGTAAGTTGCTGTTTCAAAGTGGGTACCACAGTTTCTTTCTCTATTCCTTCTGGACATTTCCAACATCGCTGTGCTTATAAACCACTAGTATGCCTAGTCCAGAATCCACCCCTGGCCACCAAGACCTACCAGATTAATGTGGCGCAATGTTGGTACCTCATGAATGACAAGAGAAAAAGTGTGTCACAGGGTAAGTGACTTTTTAAAACTTTAAATCTTGGAACCAATAGTGATTCAGATACATTTTAATAAGACTTCTTGGCGACAGAGTTGAGACCCTAGCTCGGTTGTTAGAATGCTTGCCTCGATGCACACAACCCAGGCTTTGGTTCTTCCTAGCACCTCTTAAACCCAGGCAGAGGGGCATGCACCCTAGCTCTCTGGGGTTAGATGCAGAGTAACCACAAGTTGAATGCCATCCTTGACTACATAATGTGTCCATGGCTAGCCTTGCCTACGTGAGATACTGTCTCCAAAACATACAAATGTATCCATACATAGGCACATAGAACATACACACACAGACACAAACACACAGAGAGAAACACACACACACATACACACAAAATTCACCCTTGAAAAAATTAGCATATATATCTCCCCACTTAAAATTGAGAGACAAGTAGGAGATGAGCGTAAGTTTCGTGGATATTCTGAGAAAGTGAACCTCTTACATGAGAAAAGCTTCCATCTTCTCTCTCCTTTATGTGTGTGGTTTTGTCTTGGATTTGAGCTTTTGGAGTCTTCAGAGATTTCACACACATTTGTCAGGTTCATCTGAAGATAACAGCGTAGTGATCGAGGGAGGCAGAGGCGAGTCACCTCCGTGTGGATGCTCAGGACCTTCTGGGAACCGTTTGTGAAGAGGGAACATGGGAGCAAGGTCTGACAGCCCACAGGATGGAAGGTAGCACGCGTGGAGGAGAGGCACCCACAGAGCAGACAGGTGTGCCCGTGGGACCCGGCACAGCTCTGAATCTCACATCTGGACCTTGACGTTCTTCACGCGCAGCAGAGTGCACCAGAGTTCTGTGAGGCACTCCTGGCATCGACCAGCCAATAGCATCAGTTTACAGTGTTGACCGTGGGGAGAGTAGGGGGGTCAAATCCCTCATGTGGGAGATGTGGGGTTCTAAAAGAATCGCTCACTGAAGTATCATATGTGACAGAAACTGCTCCTGACGTGAAAAAGACAAAAAAGCTCTTGCTCTCTTCCAAAAACCAATTCTGATTCCTTTCCTTGAGACAGACTAGCACACTGTTTTGTGCTTGATAGTTTAAATTCACTAAGATCTTGCTCTATACAGTACATGAATGTGTGTCCATGTTCCTAGAGCAGATACATTTAGCTTAATATTGTTCAACACACACAGATCCAAAGTTATACATATATTTTAAAATCTATCTGATTAGGGAACAAGTATAAGAACATTTTATCCTGATAGTTTTACTCTGTCATCTGCTAATTTTCTCTGAAGACCCTCTCCCCCCTTTGACAAGAGTCTTATTAGAAATAGGTATGACTTTTTTGGTTTGCCATTTGCCCTTTTTGGAGGCTTTATTGTCTCTGCTAATATATACCACATGCAAGATGCTACCTCAGTCACCATTTAGAAGTTAGTTCCTGACTCTAGGTTCCTTACATATATAAAATATTCTAAGTAGGGCCTGCAATTCACAAGAGCTGATAATCTTGTTGTTGTAGTTTTTAATAGGCTGAATCTGTAACAAAATTGGTCCAAACTTTAATATTCAACATGCACTCAGAGAAGCAAGTTGTAGGTAAACAGGCTTCTCTGAACGTCATACCATGCATAGGGGTGGCAAAGTGTGTTCAAACAGCTCTTACCACAGGCAAAGTGCTCTGAAACGTATGGCTTTCTCTCCAGCAAAAACGAGTGCTATTTCAAGCATGCCTACTCGGACAGGCCGTGTTGAAAAGCAGAGGACGGATACACACAAGTTATCTCTCCATACCCATAATTGGGCCCCATTAAGGGTCTCTGCCTTGTGTGGATCTAACCCTCCACTCTAAGTGGTAAGTACTTATGCCTCTGTATTGTTAGTATGTCTGGGTTACTGGCAGGTGGATTGGAGATCTGAAGATTGTGTCTCTTGATTTTTGACTAAAAAAATGATCAGAGAAACTTTAAAAACTTGGGAACATCTGGATGCCACAGGTAGACAGATTCAGACGGATCAATTTACATAGTCATGATAATGGGGAGAGCCGAGAGCTCCTGTGGGAAATGCAGGGTTATAAAGAGAATAGCTCTGAGAAGGATACGTATGTTTGTGGCAAGACTGAATCTGAGATGAGCTACGGCTGCCTATGGACTATAAGAAGAGCCAGGGAAGATATTTAAAGCAAAAACTTACAGTTTAGTGACATAAAATTTCTGTTGAGTTACCGCCTCAATGCATGATGTGCTTGGAGTTGGGATATTATCTTCTAACAATGCCTTTCTCAAAATCTCCCAGTATTGTAATATATGCTAATGTGTATTTTGCAAAAATCATGACACTTAAGAAGTGATTGTGACACAATAAAATTCACATAAACACGGGGAAAATTATTTAAGTGGTGAAAAATAATATCTTCTGGCAATTAAGGAGAACACATAAAAGAGGAGATGGCAGGGCCGTTCCCGCTCGCACGGTCGCCTTGCCATTTAACGTTATTACCGTAGCGATCTTCACACAGAGCCCAGATTGCTAGGTGCACATTTTCCGTGCTGACGCTCTTTAGGCACAGATGAAAAGAAGTTATTGGTTTGCTTTGCCCTTCATTCTCTTCAAAATACTTAGAGGAAGCATCCTGTGACAGATGCCACCAAGAACAAATCCTTGAGATGAGCTTCATCAAGGGGAAGTAAGGTTTACTGTGGCGTGGCTTGGGTGTCTTTTAAACGTATGGCGAGATTCAGATGTCCTTGTTTGAGTTGTTTCCCTTATTCTCACACATATCCCCTGGCATCTAAATCCAGACTGGACTCTGTTACCTGCATCCAGACAGGGTTTCTTCTTCCATCACCTTCCTGTGTCTGCTCCCTGTAGACCTCGGAATGAAACTTGGCATATTTGTAAAGGTGCTTGTCTCTTCTACATCTCTTAAAAGCTGTTCACTCACTTTCCATGAGTGGAAGGGGAAACATCATTTTAGCACATTAGAAGATGAATTGTTGGGGGCTGAGTTAATATTTTTCAAAGTGCTGCTAAGAAATGGACTGGTTTACACATGGGAATTTAAAAGTTGATTCTGTCTTGTTGGTGTTTTCAGAGAACCAGCTTCTGGTTTGATTGATTCTTTGTATAGTTCTTTTTGTTTCTACTTAGTTGATTTCAGCCCTGAGTTTGATTATTTCCTGCCGTCTACTCCTCTTGAGTGTATTAGCTTCTTTCTGTTCTAAAGCTTTCAGGTGTGCTGTCAAGCTGCTCGTGTATGTTCTTTCTAGTTTTTCTTTGGAGGCACTCAGAGCTATGGTTTTCCTCTTAGCACTGCTTTCGTTGCGTCCCATAAATTTGGGTATGTTGTGTTTTCATTGTCATTAAACAGAAGTTGATGCTCATAGCTAACCAATAGACTGAGCACAGAGTCCCCAGTGGAGGAGCTAGAGAAAGGACCTAAGGAGCTGAAATAGTTTGCAGCCCCACAGGAGGAACAATAATATGTATCAACCAGTACCCCCAGAGCTCCCAGGGACTAAACTACCAACCAAAGAGTACATATGGAGGGACCCATGGCTCCAGCTACATATGTAGCAGAGGATGGTCTTTTCAGACATCAATGAGAGGAGAGGCCCTTGGTCCTGTGAAGGCTCCATTACCCAGTGTAGGGGAATGCCAGGACAGGAAAGTGCGAGGGTGTGGGTTGGTGAATGGGGGGGGGGAGGGGGAGGAATGGGATAGGGAGTTTTCAGAGGGGAAACAAGGAAAGGGGAAACCATTTGAAATGTAAATAAAGAAAATATCTAATAAAAAAAAGAAAACTAGTTCCAAAAATGTTGATTATGTCTTGTAACTCAGTATTTGAGGCAGGTTAGTCAGAAATGTTAAACTCTATGAGTGCTGGTCTGTAAGGTATCAGGTCCCAGCCCCAAGTGGGCTCCTGAAGGCACATTTAGAGTCGATCCATATGGGTGTTATCTGGTTTTTTTTTTCTACACAGTTATGATAAAGCTTATGAAATAGGAACGCAGAGAGATTGACAGTAATTGCTATTGATAAAATAGAGCAACTTTAAGAATACATTATGCGTAATAAAAGAAAATAAAGGCTCCCGAAGGCCTGAAGTCAAATATTAGAACCTACCGTAAAGCAAACGTTAGAGAGGAGCTGATGGACCCATGTGCCACAAACATAAAAACTCGCCTACAGTTAGAAAAATATATTTTTGAAGTTAAAACTTAAGAAGTCTGTTTGAAATACATCTGCCACACCGCTTCTAGATAAATGCTAGGGAAAGCTAGCGCCCGGCTCCTGTGTTCCGGCTGGAAGCTTTCCCAGGAGTAGTGAGACGCGTAGTGACTCACTCCCATATTCTGGGCAGCTTCTGATTGATAGCATGTGGCCCAGGAACAGCTTCAAACTGTCTCACGTTGGTGTTTAACCCATGAGTCATTGCTCCTAATCTATGTGCATGATGTTTTAATTTAAAAAATACTGAATTCTCCCTTAAGAACAGGCTGGAAATCGACAGAATAAAAACCAAGAGGGATGAAGCCCTTCCTTTGCGTCTCATTTACTAGAAAGGATACTCTCCATTCTGTCCCTGTAAAGGCCAGTGCTAAGTACAATAGTGGGGAGCCCCACATGTCCCTTAAAGATTGCGGGGAATGAGCTCTTTGCTTACTCTTCAATCTGCAGACCTCACTTCCTGCCCCCCCCTCACATCGGCCTGTTCCCTCTCTCCCCTCCCTCTCTCCCCTCCTCTGTTAAATATACTAATTGCCTTACCTGAAACCTGGATTTCTTGCCTGACTTGTTTTATTGTTTCTGCCAGTATGTAGTACAGATTTGTGGCTTCTATTGCAGGGTTGGTGGAGATTCTTTGTCTCTTGAATGTCGTATTGTTTCCATCTGAATAGAAGAGTCACAGATCAACTTTATATATAGTTTATAAATAATTATACATATACACATATATACATAATATTGCTGGACATTTTATACTTATAGGCTTCTTTAGCTGTAACAAACCATAAAAAGCAACATATAGTGTTTCTCTTTAAGCATAGTTTCATCTCTATTCCCACAGAATAGTACCTGCTACAGTTTTAGTCAATTAATACTTAAGTTGTTTTGACTCATAATGTAGAATTATTTGCTTAAGCTGATCTATAACATATAATCTGCACTTTCTAGGTTCTTGTCAATGTGAATCAAGATCTGCTGTGCCAGTCTTGGCAAAAGCTCAACAGAAAATAGAATATTCATATCTGATTACCACCGCTCTAGGCATATTGAAGAGTTCCTCAGTTTCCTCTGTGGATGGAGGCAGGATTTCATCACGCTCCATTCTTAGGCAGAGACACAATTGCTTCTATTAAACAATGCTTTAGCGTGGTATCATTAGTCTGTATTGAGGAGTTTAAAAAGAAAAATTTATAAAAACAGCTATTATAAGAATGTGGTTCACTGAATCAACCCAGTGTACCTTCCATTAATGAGGACCCGGAAGACAATTCCACTCAGGTTTGTGTGCCACAAAGCTTTTGTCACACCTAAAGCTAATTTAGTGTCACCTGATTCAGTTGATATAACCAGAAGCAGCGTAGGCAGTAGTTCTTAGTCCCACAAAGCATGGTGGACCCTCACTTAGAAGCGCTGTACTTTGGCCTGAATCCCAGCATTTTATCTCGATCCGATCTCTTCTGTATTTCTGGGTTTTATTATGGATGCCTGTCGTGTCGTCCTCTACCTCCAACTCTTCATGTCCTTGCTGTTTTTCTATCCCTTTGTCTAACAATTGTTTCACCTTGGTGTTCTGCCTCTTGTTCTGGCTACAGGAATGGCAGATGTGAATGACAGATAAGCAATGGTGTAGCCTCTATTCCTGACTCGGTGCATCCTGCAGACACAGGTCCACAAAAAAAACAAACAAACAAAAAATCAAATCAAAACAAAACAAAACAAAAACCCACCTTCTCATTTCTCTAAACCTCCCCTCCTCCCGGCAAAGTTGAGCTGTAACAAACAGGAGCATTGAACCGCTTGTTATAATGTCATGGATTCATGACTTAGTTAACGTTGCTAGAAGCTTCCACAGTGCATCCAGACTTTGATAGATAGCTGTGCAAAGAGGAAGTATTATTGATAGATTGGATGGCAGCAGGCACTCTGGGCTCTTTCTACAATACAGCCACGTGTCTTAGTGCTGTGTTCTGTTAATAAGAGCCTTCAATTCCCAAGTTAGCCATGGAAATTCCTTGTGAGGAGTATGATCATGATAATAATTAAATTGATATAGCTTTATTTCAGATGCGTGCATTCATCATACTTGCAAAGGGTGCATCAAAGCAAACTTATAGCTCTCCTTTCGCCATGAATGTGCAGAATCAAGGCTTTCACGGGCCTCTCAATACAGCTCCACAGTGCTGCTGGGCCAAGCCTCCAGGGGACACAGGCTCTTAACTGCACCCTGCTTAACAAAATAACAAGAGCATGTTGTTTTACAATACCAGTTTCCCATCTGTGCCATGTTTAAAATGACACTTGATGATATTTTATGGCAATGGTTTTAGGATGATTAGGACTTTAGGTTCGTTCACATTGCTCTCTTCTGGAGCATTATTAATATCAGAGAGCTTTGCTTTTGTCTTTTATAGATTCAAAAAACATCTTAACTCCAGTGCCTGAAATCATTATATGTCCACACTTCTGCATTTTTGGTATTTTCAAGATCATGCTGAAGCTAAGCAATCACACACACTCACACACATGCATGCACACACACACACATACACATTCCTAAACATACATGCGCATACTTGTACATGCATACACAAACACACAGAGGCACACACACATGCACATTCTTATACATACATGCACATATTTATACACACATACACACACTCTTACACATGCATGCACATACTTATATACACATACACACACTCTTACACATGCACACATATTTATATGCACATGCATATGCGTGTGCATGCACACACACACACACACACACACACACCATGTACTTTATTTTAGTCACTGTTCTATTACTGTGAGGACACACCATGATCAAGGCCGCTCTTATGAAACAAAGCATTTAATTGGGGCTTGCTTATGGTTTCAGAGGTATAGTCCATTGTCATCATGTCCTGGAACATGGGAGCAGCAGGCAGGGAACTGGAGCAGTAGCTGAGAGCTACATCTTGATCTTTAGGCAGAGAGAAAGATGGGGCTGGAGGAAGAAAGGGAGAGAACAATTTTGGGCCAGGCTTGAGCTTTAGAAACCTCAAAGGCCACCTCCAGTGGTACACTTCCACCTACAAGGCCACACCTCCCAGTCCTTGTGATCCTTTCAAAGAGTTACACTCCCTAGTGGCCAAGCATTGAATAATGAGACTGTTTGGGCCATTCTCATTCATAACACACACACACACACACAAACACACACATGAACACACATGTACACATATGTAGACACGTGATGCACATGCATACACATGCACACATATACCACATACACACAAATATATACCACATAGGCATGCATTCACAGTATACACAGAATACAAAAGAATACAATTATTTCCATTGGTTACGTGACAGAAGAAAAATCCACACATGCCAGAACATTCTAATGATTATGAAGAAGCTGAGACCAGAGGATGCACCACAGTTAGTTCCGTTAGTTCCCTTCCCTATCCATATTGTTCCCGGCCAATCCTCTGCTACCCTCACTGTCCCCATTTTTTTGCCAGGACCAGCTTAGCTTCTCCAACAGCTGAGGGTTTAGCATCTGGGAGAGTGAGAGGTTTCCACAATGACTACCCTTTAGTTCCTGGGTCTGCTTGTCCCACTGAAGACGTTACATCTCCACACTGTTGTTGAAGCATCTGCTGACAATCAGCTTGGGGTACAGATCCTTAATTAAGCCATGTGATCCCTGGGTAGCTTGTGGGGCAGGTGAGGTGAGCATTCTCAGAAGGGACAGCTACCTTCACAGCACAGTCCTCGCCAGTTACTGCAGCATTCCATCTCAAATTGAAAATACCTGACACAGAAAACTTGTAGTTCTTCCCTGACAACTTCTTCCTTCCCTGGGGCTAGAATTAGTTAAAGTAACACTTTCACAAGTCTGTGCTGATTTTCCTCTTCTACTTAATGTTAGTGGCACATTTTTGTTTATTGTGCAATTAATGGGTATTCAGTGTTTGTTTGTAAACAGTCACAAGAGAACTGGTTTTTGAAAAGGGAGCGAAAAGTACATGGATATCTCTCAGATCCCCGTTCACACAGAGCCTAAGTGAGGAGGACATTTCAAGCCTCTCCCCACAGCCATGGCGGTACTGAGGTTTTAATGTTTGGCTGCTGTCTGTCTGTCTTCTCTTTCTCCCCCGTGCATCCCAGGAACTGAACCCAAACCTCAGCAGGAAGGACCTTTCGCTACAGAGCCCCCTTACCAGCATATTGGATTTCTCAAATTAAGATGATGTGTTTCTAGTGTGACTTCTCTCCTCCCCACAGTAATACTCAATGTTAAAAGAAGTTGTATAATTTTCCTAAATCCACATACCTGGCAAACATGGAATAGAAGAGTGTCCTGGGCCCTTTGTCCTGCCTCACAGGGATGACCTTTGGGTTTATATTACTGCTTCTCAAGCTGTGATTAAAGTGGACCCTTCACCTTACTACCAAAATCAACAGAACATACCAAACTAATTAAGGAATTGGTTAAAGACACAGTAAAGCAAAAGACCTGCATTTTTTATAATATTGTATTTCCTAATCTGTGTTAAATATTTGTTTCTTCCCATTCTGATCTGATGGTAAATCATTTAAAAAAATGATTGTGGTAAATATTAATAAGAATTCAAGTTTAGCCTAAAATATATTTTTACTCATAGATTTTTTTCGTGCTTTGCTATTTTTGCGATGACCCTACCTATTGGTCAGTTTCTGCTCATGAAATAATGCCATATTGATCCAGTTCATGCACGGGGTTCCTGTGAGAGCACTGGGGTCGCTGCCATGGGGAAAGCGGGTGTTTGTTACAGATGCATTGAAGGGAAGCCCAGCCAGCTTGTTGCCAAGCACACCTTGTACCACTTACAACATTATATTCTTGTATTTGACTAAATTTCTTGATAACTCATCAATATGTAAATGGTAATCATCATTCTCAAGAAGAAAATATATATGTTTAAGCAATTCCTTTTAGGAAGTCAGCTAGCTTGTTCCTACTCCTGGTTGAATCCAACTTCTACAACCTGTTACCCAGAGTAGAGAAACCTTTCCTCAGCGTGTTAACTTAGAGGATGTCCTTCTGAAACTATGTTGACACTGCATGGTGTGACATAGACCAGTGACTGACTGACTGACTGACTGACAACTGACGACTGACTGACTGACGACTGACTGACTGACGACTGACTGACTGACTGACTACTGACGACTGACTGACTGACTGACTACTGACGACTGACTGACTGACTGACTACTGACGACTGACTGACTGACTGACTGACGACTGACTGACTGACTGACTGACGACTGACTGACTGACTGACTGACGACTGACTGACTGACTGACGACTGACTGACTGACTCGTCTGTCCATCACTTGTCTGCCTGCTGTTCTTGGAATCTAGAAGAGGGTATGAGATCCCCAGAACAGGAGAACAAGTTGTTGTGAGTCACTGGGAGGGTGCTGCATATCTGAACCTGAGTCCTTTGGAAGAGAAACCAGTGCACTTAAACACTGGCCTGTCTCTCTACAGCCCCACCAAGGATTTCGTAAAAATTGTAACTCATTATACTGAGGCTTCACTGTCCTTGGAGATGATTTGGGTAAGCCATGGGAAAACTATGATATAATGTTCTATTTTTCACAAATAAAATGCACCAAGTTGATAACTAGAAAAATAAGTATCTTATTTTAAATACCAAAAGCTTTAGGCCATTTGATTTTTGAATATGTAAAGTTATTTCTCAGGGATGGAGAGATTTCTCAGCAATAAAGAATGTCCACTATGCTGGACAGTGGTGGTGCATGCTTTTAATCCCAGCACTAAGGAGGCAGAGGCAGGCAGATCTTTGGGAAGTTGAGACCAGCCTGATCTACAGAGTGAGTACCCTGACAGCCTGGGCTACAGAGAGAAACTGACTTGAAAAGCCAAATCAAACAAGCAAACAAAAGAACGCTCAGTGTCAAGTGTCTCCCAACTCTTTATAATCCCAGCTTCAGGGAGTCTCACACCCTCATCTGGCCTCTGTGGACACTTGTATACGTATGCACGAATGGATGTGTGTTCACACATACAAATCATAAAAATGATAAAAAAGAAGTCTCACCATTACCTTTTCCTCGTTGTAACTCTGGCTCCCAAAGGAAAAAGACATGCTGACAAATCAATGTGTTGGAAAGTTTAAGAACACCATGCAACAATTAGTAATAGTTTTACCACTGCTTAAACTGGGAGACTCAGTGATTTGGGTAAGCTCAGTAAAGTCGAGATGACATAGTTTCTTCATAGTCAAGAGGACTCCCAAGGCATTTCTCTCTCTCTCTCTCTCTCTCTCTCTCTCTCTCTCTCTCTCTCTCTCTCTCTGTGTGTGTGTGTGTGTGTGTGTGTGTGTGAGTTTGCATGTGTGTTTCTGTGTGTATTGATCTGTGTGTCTATGTGTGTATATGTCTGTGTGTCTGTGTGTGTGTTTGTGTGTGTCTATGTCTCTGTGTGTGTCTATGTCTCTGTGTGTGTCTATGTCTCTGTGTATGTGATTTCCAGTTCTAAAACACTTCCATATTTTCAGAATACTTTAGAGAGCGCATAGAGATCTGTAATATTATTATGTCAATAAGTGATTTATCCACGAGGTTCTCCTGTGCAAATTTAGAATTGACCAAAACTAAACAAAACAAAAAATCATTCAGTCCCTGTTTTGTTCCTGTAATTTTTTTCATGGCAAGGCATGCTTTTAGATAAAAAGGAAACCTTTAAAAACAAACACAAAAATTCCCTAAATATTTGTAATGATTTAGACTTTTCATTAAAATGTCTTTATTTAATTTTGTAACATCGAACCACTTGTTATTTTTTCCAAAATAAATCAGTGTTTGGATTAACCAGAGTGACACCAGTTCAGCACTTATTCCAGTCCTCCAACAACAAGCTGATGGCAATGGAAAACTTAGGTATTTGAGGCAGTAGATTTTGATTTACAACTTTCAAAGGCCACATTTAAACAGTGAAAGATGAGTTCTCAGCCAGCCCAAACGTCTACATTCAGTAAACCAGACTGGCAGCAGCCATTTGGTACAATTTACTTTTTATGCTACTTTTATCAAAGATCATTATGTATCCAGACACTTGTTGGTTGTGGTCCTCGCTGAGGGAGGAGCTCCCTGTGTCAATCAAACAGAACCTTCTGCAGGAATACAAAGAGGTCTGTATTCCCTCAGCCTGCAACCCTTTCCTGGACTAGTTCATTTCTGTTTATAGAGAGATGTAAAGTATTAACCAACAAGTCACAGAAACACCCAGGGCTCTACAACTAATCTTCATCTTCTTGCCAAGGACGGATTTGTGAGATATGGCTTTCTAAACATACCCACTAAATGATTGATAGACGATCTCAGCCAAGAACCCAGTGCCTCCCTGACCTGCTCTCTTTCCAGCTTGGTATCTTGGAAACACATTAAATACACTTTGTTTTCATCTTAAGGATCCGGATAGCAGTTGTTCAGCTATGAAATTCTGATGTAGCTTTATTTCAAACAGCACAAGAACTGGGTCACCACTGTTCAGTTTTCCTTTCCCTTTGGCAATTCTCTCAGTCACAAATGCCATGAAAGCAGGAAGGAGCTCCTGACTTGTCCATGGCTGAATCCCATACATGACCCTGTGAGGTTCTCTGTGTTTTCTGGATGTTGGAGGAATAAATGATAATTACACTGATATGAACTTTTTGTCTTTTTTCTACCTGTCCATCTATCTAATGTTCCATAATATTCACCAACCTCTAGATGCATGGATACATAGAACTTCATCATTGGCTTTTTACATTTGCTGACACTATCAAGTTCCTGAGACACCAAAGCCGATGTATCCCCCACATCTCTGAGTTTGTCCCTTTTTGTACATTTGACTCTCCCACTTATTATCACCCATTTTGGGTGTGAGTCATTGCTACCAAGTTCTTGGAGAAAGTGCTACACCATTTTTACCCACTTGAAGATCACACGAGATACAAAACTTTGATAGAAGAACAGAGACATAAATGTTCGCTAAATATCTGCATGGCCAACTTTTACGCTCTGTGCCTTAACCCTGTGTTATATACTCTTGGCTCCATCTTGGAGCTGAAGGAAGACCTGGGTAGATGTTTCATAATGCACAAATGGAACAGAATGAAGGTGGCATGTGACCCTTGCTGTGTGTCTCTGAGTTGTACAATTATATGTAACCAGTCCACAGAAAGTCAGGTGGGTTCATGCTCTCTGTCCAATCCCAGAGTGTGCACCGCAAATTCCCATCGGTCCCCTCAGCCTTCGTGGGCCTGACTTCTGTTGAACAATGGCCATCACTCAGTCTTACTCTGCCTAAGTAATCAGTCATTTCTGAATTTGACCTTCAGTTTCCTTCAGTTGCCCAGATACTCTTCAATCCTGTGCTGATTTTAAGAAAAAAGAACAGTACAGTCTTACCAAAGAAATCAATTATATGTGTGAACAGACAGGGAAAAATCACAGATATAGCATGGAGGAGAGAAGAGGATTTGGAAGGAAGAAGGAAGGGAAGACAGAAAAAAATGAGGGAGGGAGAGAAGTCTGAATTCTAATGGTGTTTATGCTGTGATTTTTCCTTCCTTCATTTTTTTCTTTGGTGTTAGCTGTCTGCCTGAACGTATTTTTTTTCATCATTTTGTAGTAAAATTTGAATTTCTAGAAGATAATAGTTAAGAGATTCAAACTCTGATGCTTTTGCTTTTGCTTTTAAGAAGAGGGAGTGGCTGCTCCTTGGAAGGGTGGCCCCCGTTGGCTGCTCCTTTAGTTCATGGTTCTCTGCCACCGTGATAGTGGTGTCACAACATGTGGCTTTAAGAAGAGATGGCTTTTAGCCTGGTGGCTAGTTGGCCAGAGCAAGAACTTTATATTCAAAAGGAGAAAAAGAGAGAAATATCCATGGTAAATTTATAGCAGATATGTCTGTCACAGACAGAAAACTCAGGGGGCAGTGATGACCTGTGCTTCCATTGTGACCTGGGATGCCTTTCCCCTTTCCCAAATACAAGCACGCCTGTCTCCATCCTCACAGGATACATAACACTCTGGCTGGGCCAGGGAGCTAAGGGGACAACTTACCCGTCCCTAGCAGTCTTCGGAGCAGGAAGGGAATGAGCCTCTAAACCCAGTTCTGCTGTAGATGGGAGGACAGCTGAGTCGCCCTCAGCACAGACATCAGCGGGCTCTTATGGCGTGGGGTGGCCTCACCCCTACCTCACAACCCCAAACAGCCTCTCCTCTAAGACTAGACTTGGTGTGGTGTGTGTGTGTGTGTGTGTGTGTGTGTGTGTGCGCGCGCGTGTGCACGTGTGTGGTAGATATGAGATTGAAGAGGCCAGAAGACAGCCTGGAGTCCATTCTCCTTCCACATTTATTTATACATGTGGGTTTGGAACTTCAGGTACAGCTAGGTTGTTGAGCTCACACATAAGCAAAGACACATAAAATTAAAAAATCTGCCTCGGTATAGACGTTAGGACTAATTCTGGCCTGATTTTTTTTGTTTCTTCTGTTTCTTTTTTTTTTTAAATAACAAACAAAATGGATATTAGCAAATTAATATTAGTTTAATTTTGCATCATGTGCAGCATTATACACTTCTAGACATATAAAAACAAACAAACAAACAAACAAGAAAACAAAACCCAGCACATGTCCAGATTCTTGAAGTTATAAGACAGCCTCGTGGCATCTGAGATGCACTGAGAGTGTTCTCAAAGCCTGCTGCTCTGTGAATGACTTCTCCAGTTTGCTTTTTGTTTGTGACTGTATCTGATCTACAGACTTCTGATGGGAAGACTTTCAAATTAAGGAGCACTGACTGCTAGTTCTTCTGTTGTCAGCCCGAGGGGATTTACTTGCATTGGATTGACTAATGTCATTCATTTTTCATCCTCCTTTTATTAATTATGTAGAATATCTGGTGTTCAACTTATTCAAGTAATTCTAATGTGAAAGTATCAATTATTTATTAGAAAAAAGAATATAAGCATTTATCAAGAGAACACCAATCAGGCAGTATTGATTTGGGAGCAATTGCTCGGATCCCTGTGGTAACTACCCCTTGGAGGTCAGTGGAGCCTCATCTGGGATCTCAGGGACACACAGGAGCACACACACTCATATCCTCTCATATGTCTTGACACAAATGTGCACATATATTTACACATAGGCACGTGTACACATCCACACATCTGTACACATGTGTACAAACCCACTTTTGTGCACACACCTATGTTCACACATCTGTGCAAAGCTGCTTACATGTACTTACACATGTGCAAAAATGACTCCTCTCCGATGTGTACACAGGCAGTTTTGATTCTAAATGAAGCATCACTTGCTTTAATTATATTGGTTGGTTTTCATATCAGCTTGACAGAAGCTGGAGACATCTGGAACAAGGATGGGCGACTCAATTGAGAAATGATCCCACCAGACTAACCTGTAGGCAAACCTGTGGGGCATTTTCTTGATTGCTGGTTGATGTGGAAAGACCCAGCCCACTGTGGGCGGTACTGCTCCCAGGCAGGTGAAAGCCACGTGGGGCCAGCCTGTAAGCACTTTGTCTCTGTGGCTGCCGGTTGCACTCCTGCCTGCTGATTCAGCCGTGAGTTCCTGCCGTGGCTACTCCTTGGCGTGGACGATGGAGAGTAAGCTGACAGACACCCTCACCTCCCAGGTTGCTTTGGCTCATGGTGTTTTATTACTGCCATAGAAACCCTATCTAAGACAGAAATACTATAAATCGCTATAACTGTGTATGCATACATGTGTGTAAATACTGTGCTTTAAACTACATATTTGTGTAATAGGTAAAATTTTGGGTAATTTACCAAAGGTCTATGCCACGTGGTTAAATGCAGGTTAGTGCCTTTTCCTTGTGATACGTTAAGCTGTGAGCACTTAACTTCATCATTTGGGCTGTAAGCAGCATTGGGCAGGATATGGTTCTGTTACAGACATATAGTAAAGGAACAGGTATACTCATGCTAGCACACAGCTTTAACCTAAAATGCTCATGCTGAGTGAGGTCATTTTAAAATAAATGCCTCCATTCCTTAAAGGGGGGGTGGATTTGTCCATTTGAATGTGTTTTCCCTGCATCCCATGGAAAAGCCTTTCATGTCTGGGAAGCTTTGCAGGACTCCACCAGGCAACCAGAATCGGTGGCGGCACTGAACAGTCTTCCTTTTTAGTCTTCAGCCTCTATGGCCATCATGGCCTGTAGCTAAAAGCAAAGAATCCACAACCTCAGAATAGCCCTGGTGAGACTCCTGTGGAGTGAGAGCATTGTAAGATGAGAATTTATGAACATCACTAATGCACATTTGGAAGCACAAGCATTCATCATTGGAACCCATTCTGGAAAGTTCTCCATAGGAAGTAGCCTCTGGGGGTTATGGTTATGGCTACGGTTATGGTTATGGTTATGGTTATGGTTGTGGTGAGGGTGAGGGTGAGGGTGAGGGTGAGGGTGAGGGTGAGGGTGAGGGTGAGGGTGAGGGTTGGGTTAGGGTTAGGGTTAGGGTTAGGGTTAGGGTTAGGGTTAGGGTTAGGGTTACGGTTAGGGTTAGGGTTAGGGTTAGGGTTAGGGTTGGCCATAGCTGTCTGCTCAGGAGGTGCAGAGGCCCGGCTTGAGACACCTGTTCCCGGTCTGTCTTCTGCATTTCAGAAGACAGAATCTAAGCATAATGGACCCTTTGAGAGGGGATGAAGAGACATGGGTAGCACAAGAGATATGTGCTTTCAAAGACTTGATGTGCTTGTGTTGTTAATGGACAGAGACCCAGCAGTCTCCTTATGTCCTTCCCTATGTCTATCTCCTTATGTTTATCCCTGTGTCTGTCTAGTTATGTCTGTCCTTCTGTCTATCTGTGGAGAGCCATGATATTTCCTTCCATCCAGGAAAAGCCTGAATTAATTCACTATTTGGAAAATAATGAAAATTGTTTGAGAGAGGGATGAAAATTTGTAGCTACAGCTCCCATGTCCTTAATGTTAGGGTATTCTGATAACTTTCTCTCTGAAGACAGTTAGATGTAACAAGAAGGCCCATGTACTGTTTAAGGCATGGTTCCTTTAATGCCTGGCACCCATGGGACATAATTAAGAAACTTGGATAAAATTGTCACCTCCCTTCCTCTAATTATGGGTAATTTCAAAGAATGGTCTTTCCAAAGGATGATCTCTGAGTCACGTGTCAACTTGAGTCACCTTGGAGTAAACTGAGTCACTAAGAATTTGTAGAACACGCATCTGTTCACTCAATGCAGGGTTTGTTAAGTCTCACAGATGCCAAAGTCAGCCTGAGGAAGTGAACGTGTGCAGAAAACAGGGCAGATACAAGTTCCTGCAGCTTGTATGTCAATGGGAATGGAGACCAGATAAACTCATCACGATGAAGATGTATTGGAATTAAGGACATTGGATAGAAACTAAGGAGAAGGGAGAGAAGGGCCTATATGCTTTTGTTGCATCAAAGAAGACTTTTCTGAAAGGGGGCATCTGATGGGATGAAGATGGGAACAGCAGAAGCTGTCAATCATGAGGTCTGCAGAGGAGAGTGTTGGAAACAGCAAACAGACTAGTGGGGAAGAACAGAGAAGGGATGCTGAAATCAGAAGCTCAGTAGAGTAGGAAAATGGCCACAGGGATCAGAGCATCATGGGAAAAAATAGGACAAGATGACCCTGGAAAAATAAACAGAAGGCAATTTCCCAGGGAAGCCATTGGCCTTGGAAAAAAAAAAGAATGGGCTCTGTTCTAAACCCAAATAACCAGAAACCTAGAAATATCAGAATCAATCACCCACAAGAATCCAGGGGCAGTGTCACATATTCATTTTTTTTTTCTGAGTCATGTCTTTATGGTTAGGGATTGTGGTTCCTGGTTTAGAGTATGGTCTGTGAAACTCCATAGAAGTGGCTCTGAAAAATGGAACAGACTTTCTAAGCTGCTGTTTCCTCTAAAATAGACAAGTGCAACAATAGCACCAATCTCGTATACTTGTTCTGAGATTGAATGTCCATTCTATGAACCTTTCAGTACATGTGGTCCATAAAAAAACCATAAATATTAATGGTGTTAATATCATTTATCTACAAAGTCAGGAAGAGGAATATCTTCTAAAGTGGATTATTCTATGATTATTCTATGCATTCTTGAGAAGAGAGCATTCATTTAACTGACCTGAGGTGACAAGCTTGCTTCCCTAGACCTATACTTCCTATCATTTGTCCCTGTGGATGAGTCATGAGTACTTCTTTACTCAGAAGCACAGTCTGGTTTGCAAACACACAAGAGGAGATGGGTAGTGAAATTCCTCATATTTCTGAAGGACATCACTGTTAAGACACTGGTTCCAAGATCATGGATACAGATGCATCTCACAAAAGCACATCCAAAATTCCTTCCAGGTAGTTAAATGGTTATCTGCTTAAATCGTGTGATGGTGCTTCCCATTTCCCCAGATAGCCAGAGTAGCAACACTCCTGGGCTTCATTTGTGCTCCAGAGAAAATTACTCAAAGAACAAGATTTAGAGTGGAGTGGTGGGCTGGGTGCAGTCTCAGCTGCTGGGACAATGTCAGGAGTCTGCCATCCACCTCTGTCTTCTTGCTTTCCAAGGCCGACTGCTTGGAAGACAAAACCTTCACAGTCTCTCAGGACTTCACAACACAGTCTGTGTTGTGTTTTATGTATCTATTTAGAATAACTTCACATATTCTGTCTTGTGGGAGCCTTTTCAAAGTTAGAATTTTGGTGGACAGTTGAAAAAAATAGAAATGCTATCTGTCCATGCCCCCACCCTGCCATATTCCAAGACCTGGTTGAAATCTCTCACATTGGCTAATTCATTTATAATCATCTATTGTCTAACTGTGTAAAATGGGGCAGGAAAAGTAGTGCTGGCTGCTCTTGTAGAGGACCTGAGTTTCAGTTTCAACACCCATGTTGGATGGCTCACCATGACCTGTATCTCCAATTCTGGGAGAACTGGTGCCCTCTTCTGACTTTTGCAGGCACCTGCACTCACACATGCACATACCCATCCATAGATACTCACGGGAAGAATTAACAACACATCGTTATAAAAATCTTTAAAATACGCAAAGTGACCGTTTCCCTTATTCCCATTGGATGTGCTGGTTCCTAAATTTTCCTGCCATTTTCCAGTGATGTAGTCCAAGAGGAAGGACTGCTCTGTTTACTAAACCCACATATGTAAGCCCACAAATGACTGTGAGACATAGCCTCTTCCTCACAGTTTTGTTCACAATGGCTGTGTAAACCCATATGGTCATGTTGCTGTAGTGATAGACATAGCCTCACCTGTGGTCTCAGATGGGGGGTGGGTGTAGTTTCCCACCACAGCAGCTAACTGCAACCCTGGCTGAAGTCCTCACTTGTTCCAGTCCACTATCAGTTACCAGCTTCCAAACTCAGAGGTACTGGGACTGTCCCCTGGGTTTCTTTCCCTTCACTGTATTGCCCTGACCCACTGATGGCTCAATTCAGTGAGCCACCTGTTCATGGCAGCACCACTGTGCTATTTCTTTCTATAGTGATGTCTCACAGTGTATTCTAAGTTCACTGGTGACTTGTATGCCAGTTATAGTAATGTCCCCAAGACTCTTCCAATATTTTGTTGTCATCCAAACCCTCCAGTATCTCAAAACACAAGTTACTTTTCCTCCTTTTAAAAAGATCAATAAATTTCTCTGTAGTGGATGTTGGGTAAGAACATGGGACTGCACATAGTTAGAAATTATATTCTTCATAATAGATTCTGTTTTATCTGTTTGTACCACCATTGGGTTTAGTGGACAAATGATGTGAACTCACAGAGGTCTGACCAGAAACTGGAAATAAGGTGTGTGTTTTGTTTTGTTTAGTTTTGTATTATTTTTGATACCCTCATGGAGGTAACAGAAACACATAGGTGAATTAAAAAATTTCCAGTATTTATATTAACCTTGAGTTACAGATATAACATTAGATGTGTTCATCAGAACAATATTTCTACTATTTTGATATTGCAAACAATGAACATAAAAAGAGCCCAATATTTGCAAATAAAACACCACATATTGGTCCGTGACAACATATCAAACTTTTGCCACTCTAGATCTACTTTGTAAGGATCAAGCGTTTCACATACTCTCACACTGTCTGAGTGGCTCAAAGTCTATTTATTAAGGTGTTAAATTACTCGGGTTTAACCTGCTTTTCCCAACAATTACAGGGCCCAGAGTGCTGTTTGTCTCTGTACACACAGCCCAGGTTGCTCAGGTCCAGCCTCTTCTCCACTGCCGTCATCCATTCAGATGATCCCTTCATGCACCCACATGTGAGAGACAATACATCCTGTTTGACTCCCTGTCTCCTTTGTGCTCTTTATTTTCATAACACATAACCTCCAGACCTATCCAAGCTGTGGAAAATTTCTCCTCATACAGAAAGGTAACTGGGCATTTGGTCTCTAGCTGTTTTAACTGTTAGGAGAGATGAAGGAAGCTTTGAGAGGTATAGATTTGCTGGAGAAAACTTGTCACTGGGGGCTGGCTTTCAAAGCTCAGAGCCTTACCTCACTTCCTGTTCTCTCTCTGCTTTCCAAATGCGGTTGTAGACTTGACCTCTCAGCTTCCTGCGCCAGTAACATGACCTCTCAGTTTCCTGTTCCCATCACATGACCTCTCAGTTTCCTGTTCCCATCACATGACCTCTCAGTTTCCTGTTCCAATCACATGACCTCTCAGCTTCTTGCTCCAATCTCATGCTGCCATACTCTTCTCACCACTGTTGACTCGAGAAACTTACACCCAAATGAGCTGCTTCTTCCTCAATTTGCTCCTGGACATGATTTTTTTAATCACAGTAACAGAGGAGGAACTATCAGTCTATCAGTGCACACATGCATCTATATACACAAAACCCTCCACCACCATTCATCATTCCTTCAAACATTTTATATTGTTAGGAAACTAGGTTACCTCTCTTCTTGTTTTTATTTTTTGTTTATTTTGTGATCATTGCAGTGAAGAGCAATGGAGTATGGATATATTTAGAGGTCCTGATTCATTTCCTGTGGGTACACACCCAGAAAACTATATCACTGCTCCTCTTGGCAGTTCCATTTTTAGTTCCTTTTGAAATAATTATATTTTTTCCATGAATGTTCAGAAATTCATCCTGCGTATAGTGTTCAGTCGTATCTTATCCACAACTTTGCCAAGACCTGGGGCATTTTATGTTTATTTATTTATGAATAACCATATTCACAGGCTTAAGTTATAATCTCACAGAGGATTTGTAATTCTGTGATGCCGGGGAGTGTGGCTCAACTTTCCCCAATCTGCGGCTTCCTCTTCATCTCTTAGAGAAATATCTATTAATGTCCTTTGCCACTTTTGTTTTAAAATATTGATTTATTTCCCTTTTATGTATATAATTATTTGCCTGCATGTGTGCATGCATGTATATGCACCATGTGAGTGCTTGGTGTCTTTGGAGGGCAGAAGGGTGCATAGGATACAGGTATGAGCTACAGAAAGTTATAGATAGTCATGAGCCACTGAGATATGAGCCACTGGGATAAGTTCTTCTCGGGAAGGGCCAGTGCCTGTCTCTGAGCCTTCTCCGTAGCCCTGACCCTTGCCCACCTCTTGATCTGATTTTATAACTTCATGCTACTAATTACATGGGTTCTAGATACAATCTTGGATATACTTTGGTTTATAGGGTATTTCCAAATCTATAGGTTTCTTCATTTCTTTTGTCTTGGTTTTGCTTTTTCAGTTGCATCATAGAATAAGAAAAGAATTTTTTTCTTCATTTCTGTAATCCTATTTTTAACTTTTTGAGATTTGGGTGTGAGTTTGAGGAAATTACTGCCAAGGTCGGTGTCAAAGAGCTTCTTGTGTTTAGAGTTTTGTCATGTTTGGTGTAGGATAAAGATCTAATTGCATTCTTTGGGTGTGAAAATCCACTCTGCAGAGCCATCCATAAGAGAGGTCGCCTTTTCTGCACAGTACGTTCGGCTGTCAGATCTTAGCTGACCATGTGCACTTCTCTTTATTTGAGAGCTTTATAGTTTGCTTCATTCGCCAGTACTTTGTGTTTAATCATTTGATTTTCATAGCCTTGCCATGTAATTTTAACTTGGGGACTCTAATGACTCTTAGTTATGTTTTTTTTTCCTTCTTAGCGTTGCTTTGTTTCACTTTTGGTTCTCTTTGGATTAGAGATTATTCTTCCTGTTTGTATAAAGGATTCCTGTGGGATTTTTATTAGAGATTCTGGCAAGTCCATACATTCTCTCAGTATCTTGGATCCCTTCACAATATTAAGGTTCCTTTTCATGAGCATAGGTTAACTTTCTACTCACTGTGCCCTCTTGAGTATTTTAGTTTTTAGGGAAAAGCTTTAGAATCTGCATTAATCATTTTAAAGGTAAATAACCTGAGTGGTGAAGATTAGATTATCTCTAAATGACCTGTTCATGGGAGCATGGGTTAAGATTCAAATGTAATGATCAAGATATCAAAACCTGCCAACTCTCTTCTGGCAGTCTGAGAGCCCTGCAGGTCTCCACATCGTCATTCTGGTTATCGGCTGGGAGTTACTCATCCCATGATGTAAGCTGTGTAGACATCTAGGAATACTTCTCGATGTTCCATTTCGGAAGTTTAGTTCCGAAACTGTTGAAAGACAGGCGTTGAGATACGCTGGGATCACTAAGGTCCCCTGAATGTTGACTTAGATGCTCACTTTGGCAGAGGGGGGAAGACACACTTCTGGGTGGGTTGATGGAATTGCCTCAGGTTTGGGAGCCTCTGTGAGGAGCCAAATTACAGAGCTGTCACATTCTGGGTACACTGAGGTGGTTCAAACAGCCGATTAGTGTAAGCAGTGTTTTGGAAAACTGTCGACAGTTAGCTACTGTTCTTTCAAACTCCATTTTGTAGCTCTGACAGAAACTTGGTTTAACTTGCAGAGGGAAAGCGAGAGACAAAGAGAGGTGTCGGCATGAAGTGCCCAGTGGAGAGGCAGAGCCCCTCATTTAAACGTCGAGCGCGACACTGTATTAACCTTTTTGATGGACGTCTGTGATAAGGTGACATGTAAATGGAACACAGGGGTAGATATGACACCGCACCTGGCTGGGGATGAAACAGTCGCCTGAATACTGGGCTATTATAGCAGTTTGCAAACCTTGAGTAAACTCAGTCAGCGCTTGTGTAATTGGTTATTCAATCCCGACCCTTGTTCACAGCTCAAAGCCAGGAACACTGGGACCTGTTGCCAATTTAACTGAATATAGTGACTGTACTCGGCCGGGGCCTAATACTGGAGCCAGGCCTTTTCCTGTGGGCCGGTTTCCACCATGTCTGAGGCTGGCTCTGTGACAGTAGGTCTTTTGTTGTGCGAGCCTGGCTGCTGCTCCCCTTCTCTGCAAAAATGTCTAACAGCTACACAAATAAAGAAAATAGGAACAGGGAGGCAGTGTAGCAGATCTCTGGGTAAGCCGATGCAGAGTTCTTAGCTTCTCCCCGCCCTTCCTTATGTGGGGGGAGTGAATGGCGAGAGTTAAGTAAACTCAGGGAGCGATATAGAATCTGCCTCTAGATAACAAGTGAACCCCCATCATGCCCCACGGAACATAATACCTATGGAAACATTGCATATATAACTGCATTCATGAACATGGGTTTCTGGAGAAGGTATGTTTGCATTTCCTCTCTTCTCCTATGAAAATCCTTGACCTAAGAGGGCGGGTTTTGCCGAGTGCTCTATTATGCCTGAAAGATATAGTGTGTTTACAAACCTGTTATGAGTTTAACTTTGTGAAGCAAGCAGCCCTCCACTCTGGCTAAGCACACTGGAGTCCAGCCAGCCGACTAACCACTCACTGACTTGCATCTAGTAAGACTCCGAGAAAAATTAGCTAAGACTCAGATTCCAATGTCTGTGCTGAAGAATGCTCAATCTTCTCAGAAAGAGGGCTTCATAAAGAAAACTCTGACAGACATGCCGTATTTGCCAGTTAGGTGATGATCTGAGAAACCTGAGTCTTATCCTTGTCCAGTGAGGCCTCTATGTGATGTTGTTTCTGCTTGCAGGCGTGACATGTCACGAAGTACGTGAATCAGAAAACAAAGCAAAAAAGCACAAGAGTGAAGAAACACATGAAAAAATAGTCTAAAATTGAGAATTTAGTAGGGATTTTGAGCATGTGTGCATATGTGCGTGTGCGAGAGAGAGAGAGAGAGAGAGAGAGAGAGAGATGAAACTTTAACACTGCAGGGTCACAGTTCTTTCAATACTGTCACTTCTCCTCTTAGTGACCAAAGTTGAGGTTCAGTAGCAGCCTTGGTCTCTCAACGATTTGTTTTGTTTTAGTTCAGTGAGTAGTAGTCTCCTGTTGGAAGTTGCTGGGCGCTCCTAATAATTTTGACTTAATGTGATTCAGACCCACTTGGAGTACTAGAAGATAGTGACCTGGGGGGAGGAAAGAGATGGGACAGGGGAATGCGCAGGGAGTGGGTTCGATGTCAGGTGAGGCATCCTGACCAGAAGGAAGAAAGGAAGTTAATCATTGAAAAGGGATTGACGACTGTTAGGCAAACCTAAGTACAGAGGGAACAGTTAGCTGGAGAGATGTGAGAGTAAGAACTATAGAAGAACTCCACAAAAAGGAGAAATACACCCAGCTATCTCATTATAAGAGCTTTCCAGGGAGCCACACGCTATGAACATTATTATTAAAGTAGTATTATAAGAATTGATTATAATCTAGCTTAATGTATTTATGTTTAATAAAGGCATATGGTGGTACTGAGGGTCATGGTATAAGTAGGGAGCCCCTTAGCACTGGTGTGTTCCAAAGTAGCATATCTCACTGCCCTGACACTGAGAACTCTTTACTTCCTGATGGGAGAATAGGACTGTATGTCTCAGGGGGGAGACTGCAGAGCTGGGCCTTGCCCCATGAACCTTGGGAGTGCGTTTTCATGTGTATCTAACCATCTTGGTCTCTCACGTGGTTTTCCTGTTTATTTTGTAATACAGTATCATATGTGGCAAACAGATGTCTCCTCTAGGCCACTGTCTGTAATGTAGGAAGTTGTAGGTGTCCAGCTGGAGACCTGGACCTGCTGGTGAGGAATGACTACCTCGTCTTATTCGTGTAGTGTAGCTAAGAGGCTGAAAGGATTTAGGGGCAGTCCAGAGAGAACACCTCTGGAAGCCATAGAGTGGGGAATACATTTTTCCTTATTTTTATCCCCAACTTGCTGTGGTTACTAATGGCTGTATTGTCTGCCCCTGTGTGTTACACCAAAAACAGAGAGGATTAGATCCCTACAATAACAGGATTTTCAATTAAACTCAGATATGTGTCCTGAATGTGCTGGATTTGTGTCTTCTGTGGCCTGATTTGCCATGGACGCTTTATATTTCTGGAGTTGTCTTTGTGGATGTTGTGGTATAAGATAAATTATTTACAGGAAAAACAAGAAGAGGGCGAACAATGTCAAGGTCTGAATCTAGAGTCATGGACTATTATAATAGTCCAATTTGACAGAATGGCTGCAAAATTCATTAGATTATTAAATGTTTGCTTTAATGAAAATATACATTTTCTATTAAGGAATCCAGCTCTATCACCACCCAAAATTTCTGTTCTGTTGTGCTCTGCCTTTCTGTAGGAAGGAACACTTCCATCTTTGACTGTAAAAATATATACTTTAAGTGGAGAACTTATATTTTAGGGCTGATCATGTCACACAATACAAACCAGTCTCAGTTATGACAAAGCTGTAACAATGTTTTATATATTTATTGTATCAAGTTCCTTACATTGAAATTGTCACCTTGTACAATTCACGTTTCATTTGCTTGTAAGTTTGTATTCTCGAGACAGGGTCTCTCACTAGGATGTTCAGGCCTCGGTCCTAGGGGATTAGCTACTCTACAGAGAAAAGTTGCAGGCGTCCATCATGACACCTCTGAGTTTCTAACATGTGGGACTCGGCTTCCAAGCCATGAAAAGGCCGCCATCCCCAGGTGTAAGGGCTCAGCCTCACGCCCTCACACTGTCCCCAGGTGTGAACACTCACACTCGCTCCCTCTGGTCAGAAGATCAGGTGTTCCTCAATGTCACTGGATTCTCATACCCTCCTGAGATTAAAATGCTCATCTATTCTTCAGTTGGTAAGTGCTAATAATTCAGTCCCTAGACTGTTTTTTCTCTGATGAATATAGATGCAAAAATACTAAATAAAATTCTTGCTAACCGAATCCAAGAGCACATCAAAACGATCATCCACCATGATCAAGTAGGCTTCATCCCAGGGATGCAGGGATGGTTCAATATACGGAAATCCATCAATGTAATCCACTACATAAACAAACTGAAAGAAAAAAACCACATGGTCATCTCATTAGATGCTGAAAAAGCATTCGACAAAATTCAGCATCCTTTCATGCTAAAAGTCTTGGAAAGAGCAGGAATTCAAGGCCCATACCTAAACATAGTAAAAGCAATCTACAGCAAACCAGTAGCCAACATCAAAATAAATGGAGAGAAACTTGAAGCATTCCCACTAAAATCAGGGACTAGACAAGGCTGCCCTCTCTCTCCATATCTTTTCAATATAGTACTTGAAGTTCTAGCAAGAGCAATTAGACAACATAAGGAAGTCAAAGGGATACAAATTGGAAAGGAAGAAGTGAAACTATCATTATTTGCAGACGATATGATAGTTTACCTAAGCGACCCAAAAAACTCCACCAGAGAACTTCTACAGCTGATAAACAACTTCAGCAAAGTGGCAGGTTATAAAATTAACTCAAGCAAGTCAGTGGCCTTCTTGTACTCAAAGGACAAGCAGGCTGAGAAAGAAATTAGGGAAATAACACCCTTCACAATAGCCACAAACAACATAAAGTATCTTGGCGTAACTCTAACCAAACAAGCGAAAGATCTGTACAACAGGAACTTCAAGTCCTTGAAGAAAGAAATCGAAGAAGACCTCAGAAGATGGAAAAATATTTCTTGCTCCTGGATTGGCAGGATCAATATAGTAAAAATGGCCATCTTGCCAAAAGCAATATACAGATTCAATGCAATCCCCATCAAAATCCCAACTCAATTCTTCATAGATCTAGAAAGAGCAATTCTCAAATTCATCTGGAGCAACAAAAAACCCAGGATAGCTAAAACTATTCTCAACAATAAAAGGACTTCTGGGGGAATCAATATCCCTGACTTCAAGCAGTACTACAGAGCAATTGTGTTAAAAACTGCATGGTATTGGTATAGCAACAGGCAAACAGATCAATGGAACAGGATTGAAGACCCTGAAATTAACCCACAGACTTATTTTATTTATTGAAAAGGGAAGTAAAAACACTTATGATAAAATAAAGATTTACATGGAAAATATTTCTGGTAAAATTCAAGAAATAAATAGACAAACACGTTAAAATTGACTATTTCATGGAAAATTTTACATAAAGAATGGTTGATGTAAAAAACTCTTTCTAAATTAATTGAAGGTAGAATTAGAAACACTTGTGATAAAATCAAAGATTTACATTGAAAACATTTCTGGTAAAATAGAGGAAGTATATAGAAAGACATTAAAATTGAAGGCTATCATGAAAAATAATGCAGATAAAATGGTAGACATAAAAGAAATTACTAAATTAATTAAAAGGGGAATTGCAAACATTTTCTGATAAAATTGAAAATTTACATGAGAAATATTTCATTAGTCTATGTCTTTTTTTTCCTTTTTTTAATTGGATATATTTTATACTTACATTTCATTTTTTTCTGGTTCCCCACCCCCCAAAGGTCCCACATGCCCTTTTCCCTCCCCCTGCTCCCTCATCCACCCCTTCCCACTTCCCTGTTCTGGTATTCCCCTACACTGATGCTCTGATTCTTTCCACCACCAGTGTCTTTTTATTGGAGAGTTGAGCCATTGTTGTTAAGAGATATTAGGGAAGAGTGATTGTTGCTTTCTGTTATCTTTGATGTTATTTTTATGTTTGTCTGGGTATCTTCTTTTAGGTTTGTTGGAAGAAGATTACTTTCTTGCTTTTCTAGGGTGTAGTTTCCCTCCTTGTGTTGGCATTTTCCATCAATTATCCTTTGTAGGGCTGGATTTGTGGACAGATATTGTGCAAATTTGGTTTTATCATTGAATATCTTGGTTTCTCCATCTATGATGATTGAGAGTGTTGCTGGGTATAGTAGCCTGGGCTGGCATTTGTGTTCTCTTAGGGTCTGTATGAGGTCTGCCCAGGATCTTGTAGCTTTCATTGTCTATGGTGAGAAGTCTGGTGTGATTCTGATTGGTCTGCTTTTATAAGTTACATGCTTATTACTGCTTTTAATATTCTTTCTTTGTTTAGTGAATTTGGTGTTTTAATTATTATGTGCCAGGAGGATTTTCTGTTCTGGTCCAGTCTTTTGGAGTTCTGAAGGCTTCTTGTATGTTCATGGGCATCTCTTTCATCTAGGTTAGGGAAGTTTTCTACAATTTTATTGAAGATATTTACTGGGCCTTTAAGATATAAATCCTTGCTCTTGTCTATACCTATAATCCTTAGGTTTGGTCTTCTCCTTGTGTTCTGGAGTTCCTAGCTATTTTGAGTTACCAGCTTTATACATTTTTCATTTTCTTTGACTGTTGAGTCAATGTTTTCTATGGTATCTTGAGCACCTGAGGTTCTTTCTTCTATCTCTTGTATTCTGTTGTTGATGCTTGCATCTATGACTCCTGAATTCTTTCCAAGGTTTTCTATCTCCAGAGATGTCTCACTTTGTGATTTCTTTATTGTTTCTACTTCCACTTTTAGATCCTGGATGGTTTTGTTCAGTTCCTTTACTTGATTGTTTGTGTTTTCCTGTAATTCTTTAAGGGATTTTTGTGTTTCTTCTTTAAGTGTTTCTGCCTGTTGACCCATGATCTCCTGTATTTCTTTAAGGGATTTTTGTGTTTCCTCTTTAAGGGCTTTTACCTGTTGACCGATGTTCTCCTGTATTTCTTTAAGGGAGTTACTTGAGTCTTTCTTGAAGCCCTCTATCAGCATCATGAGATACGATTTTAAATCCAACTCTTGCTTTTCCGGTGTGTTGTGGTGTCCAGGACTTGCTGTGGTGGGAGAACTGGGTTCTGATGTTGCCATGTGGCCTTGGTTCTGTTGGTACAGTTCTTGTGCTTGCCTTTCGCCATCTGCTGCTAGTTGGTATTCTTGTCTCTGGCAGGAGTTTGTTCCTCCTGTGGGCCTGTAAGCCTGTGTCTTTACTCCTCTGAGCTCAAAACTGAAAGCACTGCTGGGAGATCTCTTTCTCCTGGTGGGCTATGCACAGAAGACTGTGGAGTTTCCTGGCTTACTGGTGCAAATAGTGGCGGGTGGGAAGACTTTTGTCCCAGCTGCTCCATTGATCTTAGGCCCCGTGTGCTCCTAGCTGGGTCCCATCCAGAGAGCCCTAGACTGTTTTAAATGAAAATTTCTGCCTCCTAAAATGTTTATTCTTGTAATGTAGTAACTCATAGGGTAAGGAGGGATTTACTTCACACTGTGGTAAGTGTATATGATGCCTTCCCTACCCACATCTGGCCCTTATCCTTTATTATGAGAAGTAGAATTCAAATTCTGTATAAGTATTGTGTGTCAGATATTCTAAATATATGTGTATATAATTGATCTGCGTGTATATATCTATAGTTTATTGTCGTTACCTTTATGTCACATGAAAACTTCAGGTAGATCACTCTTGCCTTGTTACTGGCTGAAAAGCAAGTACAAAAGCAGCCCATTCGGCAGCCCTGTCTTTTGTGCCCTCCTTTTCAGCATCTAAGCACTCACACGTGGCCATCATAGTGTCTTCCTTTCAATCACTGCATGTGGAACGTGATTCACTTGATGGTATTGATCAATGTTCTTTTAAGAATGAATGAAAGATAATCATTAGAATTCTGCTGGCCCATGGAAGCCCATGTCAGTTATGTTGAGAAGAAGGTGGACCAAGTGTTTTATTTTCTGCCATACACTGATGCCCAGGGTTAATAACTTGTGGTCCCACCATCTCCCAAAGGACTTTGACTAGAGACTTTTCTGAATGAAGGGGACTTCCTTTAGTTCGTATATCTTGGATTTGGCAAGTTTCCTATGCCACTCTTTGAACCTGCCCCACTTCATTTTTCACCATTCAGAACCATGACCTTCTTATCTCTGAGATTTATTTCATCTCTCTTGTCATTTATATAACTTCTGTACATCTGTTCCATGAATGGTGCATTCTGTTAAAGATTTTTAAATGTGTGCGAGTTTCTAATGTGTGATTACATGGTTCGTGATCCCTCATTTAAGAACCTAAAGGCAAAGTTTATCATAATCTACCAGTAAAGCCTTGTGCTCATGTGCTCCCCTGTGTAATGGATGAAAGACACATTGGATCCCTGACAGTTCTTCACTGTGTTTCTCCTTGAAATGCCCCATGTCATGTGGCTGTAAACACAAATCCACTGGAAGGCGTTTGGATATTTTTAGTTTACATTGTCTGGTTATTGCTCAAACGAAAGTGTGGCGTTTGCTCCTGCCGTTCTCCTCTACAAGAAGAACGCAGCATAGTCTCACTTTCAACTCCTTCTCACTTCTAGGATTTCGCCCTCATGGGATGTTTTCCGTCCATCTTTTCAAACTCTGATTCAGTGCTTGTTCATCAAGATGAATGATGAAAAGTTCAGGTTCCTGGACCTCAGCCATGACACAGGAAACTGACCTCCTTGATGACCTCTGGGTGTTGTCTTTGGCAAACCTCTTGCCCACTATAGATGCTCAGTCACAGCTTTATCCAGCCTTGATGATACGGTGCATGCTGAAAAAAAATGGGGAGTTCACATGTTGTTAAAGAAATTCACTCAAATTTTCTTACCTATATGCATAGTTTAATTTATTTGATATTGAGACTGTGACACAAAATGTCCTAATAATGGTCAAAATGAGTTATGGTCCCATATCTTAGAAATTGTTTTTTATTGGATATATTCTATATTTACATTTCATTTCCCTTTTTTTGGTTCCCTGCCCCCCCCAAAGGTCCCACATGCTCTTTTCCCTCCCTGTGTTCCCCCATCTACCCTTTCCCTCTTCCCTGTTCTGGTATTCCCCTACACTGATGCTTTGAGCCTTTCCAGAACCAGGGTTCACTCCTTCCTTCTTGTCGGACATCATTTGGTATGTGGATTGTGTCTTTGGTGTCCCAAGATTCTAGGCTAATATCCACTTATCAGTGAGTGCATACCATCGATATTCTTTTGAGACTGGGTTACCTCACTTAGTATGATGTTCTCCAGCTCCATTCATTTCTCTAAGAATTTCATGAATTCATTGTTTCTAATGGCTGAATAGTACTCCATTGTGTATATATACCACATTTTTTGTATCCATTCTTCCGTTGAGGGACATCTGGGTTCTTTCCAGCTTCCGGCTATTATAAATAAGGCTGCTATAAACATAGTGGAGCATGTATTCTTATTGCATGCTGGGGAAATCTTCTGGGTATATGCCCAGGAGTGGTATGGCTGGGTCCTCCGGGAGTATCGTGTCCAGTTTTCTGAGGAACCGCCAGACTGAATTCCAGAGTGCTTGTACCAGCTTGTAGTTCCACCAGCAGTGGAGGAGTGTTGTCTATTAGAATTTTATATCATGGATCTGTTTAATATATATTTCACATTGCATACTATATATTGTATCTATATTATATCTTCTACATTATATATTACATCTTCTGTGTTATGTATTACATATCACATATTATATATTATAATTACTTTCTTTTGGCACTTACATAACTTCTGTACATCTGTAGCATAAATGCTGTATTCCATTATTAATTTTTTAATGTGTGAGAGTTTCTACTGTGTGATTACATAATTCATGGCCCCTCTTTTAAAATATTTAAATGGAAATTTATATGATATATGTCATATATCATATGTAATATGTATATACATATATATTATACACTTTACTGGTAGATTATGATAAAATTTCCATTTAAGTGTTTTAAATGAGTGTTTATGATCCATGTAATCACACAGCAGGAACTCATATATATATATAAAACTATGTACTATGTATTATATAGTTTGCTATTAATATACTATATTATTTATTATTAAATATAATGCATTATATTATTAATAAGATTTACATATTATTTTTTTAAATTTTTATTTTTTATATTTTATGTTTACATTCCAAAGGCTTTCCCCTTTCCCAGTTTAATAAGAATGAAGTGTTAATTGTATAAGAGTGCTTACCACAGGTTTGGGCAGTTCAAGGAGGGCATTAGCACTCTTTCTGAGTCAGTACATGAAGGTCAGATGCCTCAGGGATGTGATGGCATCTGGAATAGAAAGCTTCATTTGATTGTCTGGCTATGGGCACAATCTTACTCTCCTCCATGATACTGAGTTTCCTGTGAGTGGCTTAGCACCATCACAGTGCTACTGTGGGATGTGGCTAGTCTGTATTGGATAAGTGAGCAGAGGAATAGCATGTGGTGCTTTTCTGAATGCATGTGTGTGTGCACACGCGTGAATGCATGTATGTGTATATACGTGTGCATGCATGTATGTACATATGTGTGTGATGCATGTGTGTACAGGTATGTGTGTATATGTATGATGTCTGTGCATATGCATGTCTGCGAGTGTGTGTGTGTGAGTGTAGCTGTGTGTGTGCATATGCATGTGTGTGCACGTGTGTATGTGTGCATGCATGAGTGTCCATGTGTATGCCTATGTGTGTAAATGCTATGTATAAATCATACAAAAGATAGAGAATGGGTTGAACCTGTATGATGTATTTTTCATGCTTATAAAATTCATATCTCACATAGTATATACAGCTCATTAAAAGCAAAGATAACACTGGTGAACAAACACTCCATTTGAATTTAATGTATGGATAGATGGGTTGTACGTGCATAATTTTACACCCACTGCACTCACCATCAAGTGCAGTTGGGCTCTGGCGATGTCAGAAAAGTCAAGACTTTGCCAATCTCTTTGGCTTTTTTCCTATTTATTTTGTCTTTACTTTTTACTTTTTCATTTCTTTCCTTGTTAATTATTTGATTTGTTCCTTCCTCAACGAAAATCACATTTCAATAAAATACTTAATGGATTTTTATGTATTTGTTTTATTCTGTCCTATACTGTTGGGTGGAATCAGGCTATCATAGCTAACATAGCAGCTCACTTCTCCTCTGATGGGACTACGTCTAGGTCTGAGAACATTAAAGCATACTTTGGAATTGAAAGTCCTGTATTTTGTCTTCTGAAATTACTCTACAAATGACACAATCCAAAATTCACTACAGGGCTATGAGAGACTGGGGATAATGGAGCCTGAGGGAGTGGGGCTACTTCACTTTGGAAGCCCGGCCGTGTGCACAGCTTGACACTGGATGCTAAGCAGTTGGAGAGTGTCTTCTCCATTTGCTTGTTTTCAACTCGGATCCTTTGTGTCTGAACATGATAATCTCCCCTGAGTTATAACCAGTATCTCCTCTCAGCTCTTCAGCTTCCTAGTAGCAGTCTCTGAGGGCAGGGAGGGAGGAGTCCTGTCCATCTTAATATCCTGCCAGTCATCTGGCAGGCGGGGCGTGGCATGGGCTCACACGTGTCAGTGTGGAGTCTGTGTGCGTGATGCTTCAGCCCCTGCCTGACTGTGCTTTAGTTTGCGCATCCAGGCACCTGGACTCCTTGTTCTACCGCACGTCAAGTGGTTTTCTATTTAGATGCTCTTTGGATTTCCTTTTCCTTCTCCACGTGTCACATTCGCGATTTGGAGCAACTGCAGAGTTCTGCAAATGTGATCATAAAAACAGATTCTGGCATGTTCTAAATGCCTATACATGGATGATTGTATGAATTTGCTGTTTGCAGTTGGATAATTTTGAGGGTTATGATCCAAATACCTACATAGTCTTTGTCTTAAATGTGGTAAGCGACATATACGATCCATACTTGATCTTGCCGTGTAGACTGATAGGCATCAGGTTCACAGGTGTAGTAAGCTCTACACAGTCTCATCTTCAGGAAGCTCCAAAGTCCTTAAGTGATCCTGCCCGAGCTCCCCCACCCCTTTATGTGCAAGGTAGTCCTCTGAGATTAACACTTCATCTGATTCTCAAATACCTTCTGCTTCAGTTCTGCAGTCCTTATGTTATCTCTCAATGGTTCCATCATATCTAGACAAAGGAGAGAATACTAAACCAAGTAGAATATACAGAAAATGAAAGCTCCTACAATGTTTCTCTGACCAGACCAGGAGTTTGATAGGTGAAATTGAGATGAAAACCCTTCAGAAGAAATGTTGGGAGTTTTCTAGAGAGGCTGCTGTGTGTGTAGAGTCCACACCCTTCTCCTGGTTTCCCACCATGTTGTATGTCCTTTCTGGTCTTCCCTCCCAGCAGCCCCTGCTCCCTCCTGCTCTCTAGTCCCCACGCTCTCACAGAAACTAGCAAGTGTGGAACCTGAGGCTCCCTTCCCACCTGTCTACTCTTTTCTGACTTTGTGACTTATTTGGTCCCAAATGGATGGTGTTCATTAGCCATACACTTTATGCAAGGACTTGTGTGTGACAGCCATGCTCTCCCGCTGTTAAAGTTGAAGTGTTGTCACCGTGGAGGTGGAAGAACAGGGTAAGTGGTGGTGGTGGGTTGGGCTGTGATGCTAATAAATGAAGGCTACAAACTGCTGTTGGTGTGTGCCCCCCCATAGTGTTGGCAACCCGGAGGGCCTTTGGAAAGACAGCTGTCCAAGGGAAATAGGAAAGAAACACCAGTGAAGTCTCTTGTCTGTCAGCCCCCTCACAGCTGTGCCCATTTCTTTATCATAAAGGATGATCCTCCTCATCGAAGTATGTGTGGGTACCATTAGTACAGTGTAATTATAGCTGAAGGCAGATGTGTGTATGTGTTTATGTGTACATGTGTGCATGTCATGTGTTTATGTGTGTATTTAAGGATTTTGTGTATGTGTGTCTATGTATATATGTCTGCATATACATGTGATTGTGTATACATGTATGTGTATACTTGTTTGTGTATGTATATATGTATGTGTGTATGCATAGGTGCTAGTTTATGTGTCTATATATGTGTCTCTGTGTGTATATATGTATGTTTCTGTATATATATATATATATATATATATGTGTGTGTGTGTGTGTGTGTGTGTGTGTGTGTCTGTGTCTGTGTATATATGTGTATGTATATGTATGTGTTTCTGTGTGCATGTGTGTATTTGCACACAGAAGTGGTTCTATTTGATAGCTATAAGCTGACTTGTAGCTGTAACACTGGTTAACATTTTTGAATGACAATTTTGAATATTATGAGCCTAACCCTATTTAAAGGCTTTGCGTACACTAGCTCTCACAGCACACACGAGATAAGAGCAGTCATTATCCTATTTTCAGGTGAGTTACTTGAGGCAGCAAGAGGGTAAATTACTTGCCAAAGAGCAATAAACTGGTAAGAGATGGAGTCAGGTTTTATGACATTAAATCATTATTTTTCTTTTTATATCTAGTAGTAAAAAGACAAAGAGTTTTTGTACTAGAGGAATTACTTTGCACAGCTCCCTGTTGGAATGTTGCCCTGACATAGCTTGCAGTGTTTTTGGTGGGATCTAATAATAAAACTACCACGTAGAAATGTCTGCAGGCTACACAAGACCAGCTAGCTTTTGATAGGGGTGACTGCGGAGATCAGCTGTGCCACTGCTTGCTCGTTATGGTGTGTGTGTGCAAAGAGGATGGCTGAGCGGAGCGGGCAAAGTCTGTGACCTAGAACTTGGGAACCGGAAGGAAGAGGATCAGAAGTTCAGGTCAGGTAATAAAATCAGTCTCTCTCTCTCTCTCTCTCTCTCTCTCTCTCTCTCTCTCTCTCTCACACACACACACACACACACACACATACACACACACATACACATGACACATACACATTACGCATATACCCACACCCACCAATCCACGACCCACATACATACCCACACATATTCTCATGCACCACCCCCCACACACATACCCATGCACCCATCTTCACTCATACACACAGAGAGAGAGGGAGAGGGAGAGGGAGAGGGAGAGGGGGGAGGGAGAGGGAGAGGGAGAGGGAGAGGGGGGAGAGGGAGAGGGAGAGGGAGAGGGGGGTTAGAGCAGTGGTTCTCCACCTTTCTAAAGCTGGACTCTTTAATTCAGTTTCTCATGTTGTGGTGACCCCCAACCATAAAATTATTTTTTAACTGTTTCATAGCTATAATTTTGCTACATACACTTTTGCAAATACACTTTTGGAGAAGACGTTTGTCAAAGGGGTCATGGCCTACAGGCTGAAAAGCACAGGGCTAGAGCGATGGCTGGGTGGTTAAGAGCACATTCCTAAGGCCCTGGGTCTGTTTTCCGGCACCCTTGTCTTATTAAGGCTTGTACCCTTGCTGGTGACTCCAGCTCTAGGGGATCTAATGCCCTCTCCCGGAGGGCACCTTGGTATCCTTTGCAGAGACTCACATAGAGACACACGTACAGTAATAAAGGTTAAATCTTTAAAAAGATGCAACAGCATTCACACAAATTATCCTTGTAAGGAACAAATAAGAATTATAGGTACATGGCCACTAGGCCATATTCCTTTTGGAATATTTAATTATGCAATGAAAATGCTCTTCTAAAAGGTGAAGAGTATACCAGGTTGGATGAAAACGAACAAACAAGTCCAATTTTCCAGTCAGCACAACAAGGACATGTAAGTTATCACAAGTAACTCTGTTCTTGTCTGTCTCTGGGATTGACTGGATGTTAAAACTCGTAGCCTTGTCAAAGCCATTTCTTTTTCTTCTAGAAAGTTTTTAATAACCTTCAAGTGAAAACAGGCATGTGCTTTGACAATATTGAAAGGAAAACCTTCCCAGGCTTAAGTAACTTGAGGATAATTACAGATAAAAAGTGGGGCTGGTGCAGGCCGCGGGCTGCGGGACGTCAGCCTGACTTCTGTGGTTTGTGGAGATGTGTAGAACTTTGTAACATATCCTGGAACTTGACATTGGTAGCGTGGCTGCAGCGATGGGTGGGCTCCAGAATTATTCTGGGCCCTACTGGTTTCAAGTGTACACAGGGCTTTTCTTATATGTAAGAATCTACTGCTTACCCTGGTTTGTGTCACAGTTGACCCCGAGTATTGTCTTGACAAGCAGATGTTGTCCTCCTGAAGTGAATTTCTATTAATGCCATTTGCAGGTCTACCTGAGTCTCCCCCCACAAATCCTTATTTATTGTCTTTACACGAATAATTAAACAGCAACAGTCTGACCTGGTCTTGCACTGACTTATACATATATACACTTGGCTTGCCTTACTCTTCCGTTCCTGTGAGCTTTCAGAGGGCGCCTTTGCGTGCAAACGGGGATGAGTCCTAACAGAGGTGACTGGGTTCACTATGGCAATTCCAACAGTGTTACCTGCCACTTAATAATCAGCTGATCCTGAAGGTGGTAAGGAGACCGGAACTAGAACCCTATCCTTTCCAAAGCCCAGCTCCTTAGTAAAGGACTGTGCAGTGGGGGTCATACATCTAAAGCTGCTTGCTTCCTGTGTACGAAGTCCTGAGTTCAGGCCAAGGGCCAACCACAAAACAGAAGCCAGAATGTAGACTGCAGGCCTGCGGCATGTGAAGAGAAGTCTGTGCTGGAGAGGAGGCTGCACATCCTGCCTTTGGGTTTAATTAGGTTTATGATTTTTTGCATGAGTATTTGAAATTTGATAATTGGTTGTGCTACTGACCATCAGGGCAGAGTTCGGTCTAGACTGCTTTTAAGTCATACTGACTACTACTGGTCATTGCCCACCTCTGATATCCTGGATAAAATATTTAAATACCCTATAGTCCATGACTTCCTTGGCAGTCTATTAGCACCTGAAACATCTAACTCCTGTAGAAAAGGGCTCCACGTTTGTTAAGTGTAAATTAGATTTGTGTGACATCAGGGTGCTTATTCTGCTCTGATTTTTGTTTTACATAACCCAGTTATGTATGCTCGGTCTGTATCTAACCATTCGCTTCCATAAAAGACTCACCTCAGTGATAGAGAAAAGCCGTGCCAGTTTTAAAAATTCAGCCTCTGCATTATCTACGCATGCATTCATTTCTTGACTTGAGAGACAATTGGCATATCTGAAATTTAGCCATGGCAATTCCTTCCTTCACACGACGCCCTTGCTCCGTGTAAGCATCAGCACAGGTCAAGAAAGACTCGGTTCAGCCGAAGCTACAAATTTAAAGTATAAACAGTGGTAGATTTGCTGTGGCCTAATTCATAGGCGTCTAAAGAGTCAAATATCGTGCATACCTACGTTTTACTCATTCATTTTCTTAACGTGCTCTGCCACAGTAGCTCAAAGAAGATTAAAACAGAAAAATAACGTACACTCACACAAAGCACAGACCTCAGGTTGTGTGTAAGCTACTGCGCTGGCAGGAATGTGGTTTAATTCTTGGCACCGGCAGCTTGCTGGAGAATTACAATATGCTGGCATGGCTCTCCAGGTCTCATTGTTCCGGCCCAGGGAGTCGGTCTTAAGAGGCTTTGGCACTGGAGGGAAACCAGGAGTGAGAGTCACAGGGAAGAGAAGGGGCCCTAAAGAGGCATGAAGCTGCCGTCACAATGGCTGGCAACCCCGGGAGCTTCTCTGCTGGGCATTGCCACAGGCAGCGATGTGAGGAAGCTCACATGATCATGCCAGAGAGAAGAGAAAAAGCGATCAGTATTTCTACCGGCTGCTGCTGGCTTGAACGATTCCATAGACTCATTTGAATGTGTGGACCGAGCATGGCTGCTTCCGAGGCTCTAGTGGACCAGTGATGGGTGCTTCTGGGTGCGCTAACAGTCCATAGCTTATTTTTCCACATTATCTTTATTTATTTTTACATTATCTTCTATAACACATGTGTTTATTTTTTTACTAAAAAGACAAATCATTGAAGGAAGAACTGAGGTTTTCACAGTCTCTGTTGTACTTTGAACTAGCTGATGTTGGGCAAAGCCTGAGTTTCCCCAAATATAACATGGAACAGGCTAACTACATGTACTGTCAAAAGTTTCAGACATGACAGTATCCCTTAGGCTGAGACACAGTCTAAAGCCACCTTTGACTCTTAGAATGCCTTCATTTGGGGAACTCTCTATTTTGAGGATAACTATGAAACTCCAACGTTTGGGAGAATAAAGTCCTAAGTGTTTAAATTAAGAAATATACCCCATACACAGTCATACATGACCCATGCCTTTAACCTCCACACTTGGGGAGCAAAGGCTGAAGATCCCTGCGAACTGAGGGATACCCTGGTCTACTTACTGAGATCCTGTCCAAAAAGAAAAAAGAAAAGAAAAGAAAGGAGAGAGGGCGGGAGGGAAGGAAGGAAGGAAGAAAAAAACAAAGAAACAAAGAAAAAAAGAAAAAAAGAAAAAGGAAGAAAAGGGCCAGTTGCAGGACAGAACTCACCAACAATGCGAACAGATGCCAGCCACATGCACAGGATAAAACTCAACTCTGTGTCTTTAAAAGTAGATCTCATTTTTTGAAAGCTAAATATTGCATAGTAAGTCACTATCTTTTTTCACACCATAAATAGTGAGTGGTGCTTACAGAGCTGTGGTAGACATCCCTTTATTAAACTCACACAAGAAAACAGGTGATTGTAAATATTGGGATCTTGCCATTTTGTCTTTCATGTTTCTAATCACGAATTTTCTCACTGTCTCCCGAGAAGTTAATCAGCGTGGAGGGCACTGACCTTCTCATGACTGGAGGTCATTTCCTAGCACCTCTATAGGAACAACCTGTAGGGACCTGAAGCCATGGCAGGAAATGCACTGTGGCAGGAGACTTGCTAGCTGTGGCTATGTGACAGAAATTCATATAGGTGAGCGCTGAAGGCCCTGACTCCACCCCTTACCAATAGCTAGCTGCTGTCATAGGATAGGTGATGATCTGGATTCATTTTTACTCATGCCCTAATATCCCTTCTAGCTTATAAATAAAAGAGGTGGTTCCACAGGTGCAAAATCATGTAATTAGATGAAGTTCCGATGCTAATAAGAACTGTTAAAAAGAAAGATCTAGCCTTTTAACCCATAGTTGATACTCACACAAGCATTTTATGGTGGAACATTCGATTTATTCTTTGAAGTGTTTACTCTAGCAGAGCTTAGAATGGCTTCTGTGATCTAGAATTCTTCCACAGAGGAAATGGGGGCATGTGTCTGGGTGTTGTCCATGTGCAAGCATGTGTGTGTGTGTGTGTGTGTGTGTGTAAGCACCTCAGCCTGGGAGGTTTGGACATAGCTTCTTCATGGGTGAGTGCTGCGTCTTCCAAGCTTCGGGTTTTGCTTTTAAAATAGCAGTACAGATGCCTGTCAGCCTGCACCTGCCAGGAGCAGCCTGTCCTGACCCATGGAGGGAGGCTTGCTCTCTTGCTCAGCACTTAGCCTTCGAAATGGGAGCTTTCTTGTCCTGTCACTAGGTAGGTGTTTGGGGTGTTGGAAACAAGCAAAACCTTGCCCAAGACATTATTCTTTCCCATGGTGTGTTTTAAGACCACAGAGTGGTCTATGCCTGATTGTGTGTGTGTGTGTGTGTGTGTGTGTGTGTGTGTGTGCCTTTCTTCAACTCCATAACCTTGAAGTAATTACACCTTCTCAGACTTCTGGTGAAGATTAAATAAGAGAACAGAGGCCATTCGTTAGTATAGTCCCTGGGACGGAGGCCACTCAGTACATGTATTGAATTTGAGGTACACATTTCACACCACAGAGACAGATGTTGGTATTCTGAATCATCCCTAGATGTGGCAACCCCAAGTTAGACATATATCTGATTTTACATTTTCACAAATACTCCCTCCTCCCTCTGCCCTCCTCCCTCTTCCCCTTCTCTCTCTCCCTCCCTTTTTTCTTCCCTCCCTCCTTCCCTCCCTCCTTCCTTTCTATATGCTAAGAGTCAACTTGAACCAGCTCTCTAAGAGCTTTATATCTTAATGCACCTTATAGGAAGGCCAGGAATGTTCTGTGGGTTCCCCAGATCTGGCTGCTGTTTCTTTAACTCTGCAACTTAGACAGAAGACTTCTGTGCCTTTATGAGGCAGCGACAGTAGACATTTTGTCTAGCTGCAAGGCAAAGGCATTGCCAAAACCTGGCAGACAATAGCCTTAGAAGTAAAAAGATCTGCTTGTGGAGCAGGGAGGTCCAGGGCCCCATTGTTAGTCCCCAGTGGATTTCTATTGCCACATTCCTCCTTTGCAAAGGTTTGTTAGCTTTTAATGACTGACAGAACCCTCCTACAAATACCATATTGGCCATGCCCTGTTTACACGCTACTCAAGTTTTTTTTTTCTTTTTTTTTTTCTTTCTTTTTTTTTTTTCTTGAGCTTAGCTAAAGAAACAGTGCAGTTGTGTTTGTCCGACCTACTCTGATAAGGTTTAAGAACTGATTTTCCCAGTGCTCACTGGGAATGCAGACACACGGAAGTTCCATGCAGAAGTATTTTCAGCGGACTCTAAACATTGTGATGCAAGCAGGGACACTGATCACAATGTCAGTCTGCAGTCTGCCTAATTACATCCCTGCTGTATGGTGCCATTTCCAAAACATGAGATAGAAAAAACGGGGCGGGGGGGGGTTAGGAAAATATGTATGCATGTAAGCTCATTAGGATATTTATTCAATATAACAAATATAAATAGGTATTTTGTGACAGAGAGAAACATATTACAAACACATATCACAAATGGAACCTGCTTACATAGGCACATGTATGGACTCAATGTAAAATAATAGCTGACACCTTCAAAATTTGAATATATTTAAATATATTTAAGTGATAATTAAATGTCCACCAATATTTTTTTTGACATCTGAGAAATACTTCATTCTTAGCCTCAGCTTAGCCAAAGCCCCCTAGGATAGATGGTTTCTGATAAGTTAGTAAGTCCTCCTTTCTGTCCCACCTAGGGGGTAAATAATCATCTGAACAAACAGAAACACACATAAACACTGATGCAAGGAAGCCAGTGCATGTCTGAGAGCCAGGATAATAGGTGTGGTGCTGGTCTCTAGATGAGGCATGGGGGGGGCACTTTCCTTTCAGTACTAGGTGCACTCTGTTCTCTAACTTAGGGTAGGCTAGCTGTGGAACTGAAATGCCCTGTCATTGTATACCCAACTTGACACTCACAGGCGCACACACTGCCATGGTCTGGAACTGAGTCTAATGTTCACTGCTTTTACTGCAGTTATATTTACTTATAGTTCAGGTTCAGTTCAAAAGGGGAGGGCAGGGACGAGGTACCCACAAAAACAAACCAAGTTCCGAGACTCATGACCTTGCTCTCTAAAATGTGTCCATCCTGTCCCAACATGGAACACTTGAAAAAAAGCATGACACATATCCAAAATAGGCAAACAATGCATTTGCATTAGAGATATGACTTGGTTCTCCGGTTTTGCAATCTCTTAAAGGCTTCTTTTATGTCAAACTTTTCTTTTTCTTTTCTTTTCTTTTTTTTCTTGGTTTATTTGTTTTTTATTTATTTTTTTCAACGTTCAATGTGTGTTCACAAATCTTGCCGCAGCATAGTTATCACCACACAATGTTCCACATATTATAAAGTGCACGGAATTGTAAACACACAGAGGGACGTAATTGCATGTAGCAGATTTAAGGGCTAATTCTTTGCCTTTTTTTTTTCACTCCGCATTTTATCAACATAATTATTTCCTGACTGCAGGCTAACACTCTGAAATTGACAAGCATCCATTATAGCAAGAATTTGTTCACCAAATTGTAAAACAATGAGCTGTAGGTTTGCATGAGCCCATTGTCATAAAGAATTAGTATGGCTTTGTTCTGGAAGGGGGGAAAGCTAATGATTTCAAAACAGCAGGTGACCAAGCACACTCCTTTCTTTTTCCCCTCCCCTGTTATCAGTTTGTTGATGAAGTCATTATGAGCTGGGGCCAGGACCAGGATGGCTCCCATGAGCCTGCTGCAGATAGCCATGCTGCCTTGCTTATAAGTGCGTTTTCTTTCTTTACTTAGACACTCCCAGTATTGAAAAGCTACTCTCCAAGGACTGGAAAGACAAGCTCCTGGCAATGGGATCAGGGAACTTTGGAGAAATAAAAGGTAGGACGTGCGTGCCTGCTTTTATCCAGAATGTTCAGAAATGGAATCGCTGTTTACCAGTGGTTGTGGAATACTTCTGTCCCGGCCCCTTTGCTCCACACCTGCTCTGGGACAGACCTCTCTTGCTGGAAATAGATGGTGTCTGTCTGTGTGCTCTGCTTGCATTGTATAGAATCAAGGATGGGGTTTTGTTGTCGTTTGTGTTTTTTCCTTAACAGCACAAACCCACTCTGTTTGTGGTCCGCTCTGCTCCTCTTCCTCATATTTGACTTAAATGACTTACCTCAAAGGTAAGAACATCCCAGCAGCACAGCGAGGTTAGAAGCAGTGGCTCGTAAATTATAATTCACGTTCTATAGCTGAAGTATGCGTAGTATAATGGACAGCTGGAGCCGCCAAAGAGCAGCAAGGAAGACACGGCACAAGGATGCTTCAAGTCAGTGGCGGAGATGGTTCTGCTTTGAGTTTATTCGTATCAGCAATTACAACTGATAAAAGCTCTCTGTGGACTTCAGAAGACACTGAATATTCATATCGTAACAAGCCTCCAGTACAAGGGAGGAGATTTATTTATTTTTTCCATGTAGAAATAGAAGCAGATGATCCTTTTCAATTAGTTTAAACCACCACTTCCCGGAAGACGGCGGGCAGTGTATAGCTCCCTGTTGCTTCCACGAGGATACTTGTGATTCTAAATTCTAAAGTGATATTAATTTGGGGAATGTCAAGATAGCAAGTCATCAACAATGTCATATTTGCTTATGAACTGTGATACTATCCCTAACAGGTGCTAAATATAAATTTCAAGCATCTCCAGATTAGTCTGAGTGTAGACATAGGCACGTTTAAAGAACTTTGTGGTGTCTGAATCAGAGTGGCAGTCTCAGCCTGAAGGTTCTGTCCCATCTAAGTATTCTAGAGAAAAACAAAGCCTTTGCCTTTTCAACTATTTCTCCTACTGAGACCATTTATATCTGGCTATTTGGAAAGTTCTACAAAACATTTGATGATGACTTTACATGCTAGTCAGTCACTGGATGTTGCTTATGTTCTGGCTTTGGAGGGTTGCGAATGTGTAGGGAGAGTGAGTGAGTGTCCGTCAACAAGTGTGTGGACCAGCATCAATTTTGGAAGAAAATTTAAATGAATAATTAGCACGCCTCAGAGCTTCTCGAAACTTACGAAGAACATAGAGAAAGGCTTCACTTTCTGGGGCATCAAGCACTTCAGCTTTTTGGTGGACTTTTAGCCCATGATCCCTGGGGAGGCAAAGGGTGCAGAGAGCCTGCCTGCCTCTTGGTCTCCTCCACCGCCCTCAGCCTCACCAAGACTGGAGCAGCGACTGCTGCCCGCCCCAAGCCTTGTGATCCTCCCTCCTCTCCCTTCGCAAGTCAAACTTGAAAGTCTCAACAGTAGTGAAGATAGACTTAGGGGAAGGAGGCTCTGAGCTCTGCTTTGAGGCTAGCCTGGGGCTACTTTCGGATGCTCTAGTAAAACCACAAAAGATGATTCCGTCTTTAATTTTGACTCTTTCAAGCTTCACATTCGGAGCCTAAGTCCAGTCATTGTCCTCCAGTTCGGTTCAAAAAAGCTGTTTCCAGAAGCATTTTTTTTTTTTTTTTTTGAAAGCAACTGTACTGTACGTCTTTCGTCTTGCCGGGGATCAGCTATTAGGTGTTCGGCTCAGGTTTCCTGGAGAAGTAGGGAAAACAGCCCTGAGTTTCTTTGCCTGCCGACTGTGTGTGACAGTTGCAATTACGAATCATTGTTCATAGGTGCAGAGGGTACAATAGAAGATTGCCCCTGGGGGTAAATGAATTTGGGGGGTCAGGCACAAAGATTAGGCAGTGCCCAGGAATGCAGGTTTCTCACCGCCTCAGAAGAAGTCAGGGAACAATGGGTACCTTGTTTTACCCCAGGCAGAGGGAGGAAGGCGTGAGGCTCACGTACTTGTGCGCTCTTTCTGGCTGGGGGAGGGCAGGAGTGGCCCTGTGCACTTTTTTAAGATATGGAAGCAGGAGCAACGTGCTGAGTGGTTGCTTGCAATGATCATTTCACATACTAGGTTAGAACTTTTGGGGATACCGGGGTGATGATATACCAGATCTCCCCAGGTCCTAAGAAGTGCCCCTCTGTTAATCCTGGATGGTTTCATGTAATTTTTTTTATTGAATATAGGACATGAAATAATTACATGAAGAGAGAGAAACAGGGGGGAGAAGAGAATGAGGGAGGAAGAGAAATGAGAAAGTGAGGGAGGGGGAGGAGGGGAGGGGGGGAGGGAAGGGCAACGGAGAGAGCCTCCGGCTGATTTCACACTGGAGCCAAGCCAGTGGCTAAACTCTGCTCTTCAGTGCCTCAGCTTTAAGGTATTAACCAATAAATGACTTTCAAGGCATTCAAATTAGTAGCGTCAGAACTTAGACACTTTACCAAAGTGTTTCTCCCTGTTAGTACTGGAAAAGAACATGCAGCAAACTTTGTCTTCAAGTAGGAAGACTATGTAGGTTTGATGGACAAGGGCTGTCCATAAATAATTGTGTTCTCTCTCTCTCTCTCTCTCTCTCTCTCTCTCTCTCTCTCTCTCTCTCTCTCTCCAAGAACAATGTTATCAGAAGTCACTGGCCTCTGAGAGCATAAAGTTACTTGTCTCTTAATTTTACATTTATTTGTTGTGTATGTGTGCACTTGCGGTCATTTGTCTACACATCTGCACATGTGCTCATGTGTAGGTCAGAGGGTGCATTTCTAGAAGTCAGTTCTTGTTTTCATAAGGTAGGCTCCAGGGCTTAGACTCACCAGCCTTCAGGCTAGGCGGCAAGTGCCACAGAGTCACATCGCTGGCCCTTAAAGGTCCCTTTAAAACAAAAACAAAAATGTTAAAACATTTTGCCTGAGATTGTACTACTCTGTACTCTTGGTACTTTGGAGATGTGACACAAGCAGGTCTTAAAGACATAGTAGAAATCACTGGCTCCTGTACACAGGCAAGCAAGGCTCACAGGATCTAGTTTGGGAGAAAGAGTTGGTCTCCAAAGCTTTGCCAACAAGATTCAGCCCATTTATGCTTTACTCCAAAGAGCTGCCCGAGGAAATGGCTTCTTCCCTCCTTCTCAGATACATTACGTCACTGGGATCTCTCGGAGACCTTCTATATCATCTGCAGCAAAAGCAGCAGTGGCGGGCAAGGTGACAGATGCTTTTGTAGCCTGGTGGTGAGCGGGGATGGAAAGTGGGAAGTACAATCCAGCTGGCTCCCCGTGAGGCCCACGGCATTCCAGCTAGAATGCGATTCCTTGATGCTGAAGGTCTCCGAATTGGCACTTCAACTGAGGACAGTGTCTGGGGAACCATGATGGCTTTGACTGGTCTAAATAGACTGTTCATTTCTTAGCCAAGCAACTGCACACACTACTTCTTACTCGCCGTATGCACTTGTAGAAAATGCTATCCATGTCTACATGCAGACGCCTCTCATTTATTCCTCCCATCAGTGGAAAGAAAGTAGGACACTGATTGGGAGGCTTGCTGGCCAGGCTTCTCAGAAAAGTCCAGGACAAGGCCATCACCACACTTGTTTGAATAGATCTCTCTTGCCCAGGGGACTCAAAGGTTCTGCTCTATTAGCTAAATCTTACAAAACATTATATATTTAGTATAGAAGGAAATGCCAGCTGCTCTTGATAATATAAAAATATGACTATTTCAAGGCTAGAATTTTGTTCTTTCTAGATAACATACAGGCAAATGCTCAACACCTCTGGATTCATTACAATCATCCTTCGGGCAATATAATTGCCTTTGAGCTCAGGAATTAAGCACAGGCTGTGCAGAGTCAATACCTGGATTATGTAATCTCTCAGGTGATGTACAGTTTTGAAATAGGCAGGCATATTGAGGATGTGCCTTGAAAGAGGTAATTAGTAAATGGCATTAAGACAACCTGAAAATATGCAGGCACGGGACAGAAATCAGACACAGGTTGGTTTTTTATTATTTGTTTTGTTTTCCTTTTTTTTTTCAAGGAAGAGATATAAATCCTGGTGAGATAGCTTTGTCAGTTGGTAAAAGTGCTTGCATTGCAAGTTAAGGCTGTAAGTTCGAGTCCCAGATCCATGGTTAACAACTAAGCTGGTATCTTAGTTGTTATCTCCAGACCAGGAAGCAGATGGGTGGATCCCTGGCCTCTCAGGCCAGCTAGCCAAGACTCCTTGGCTCCTTCTGGGCTATTAAAGGTCCCTGGCTCAAAGACACAGTTGAACTGTATCTGGGAAATGACCATACTCATTCAGACTTTTGCAAATTTGAAAGAGTTAAACATTTTCATCTGCTCTTGCTTCTGTCACTTGGGAAGGTGTCTCAAACCCATTTGCTTTAGGCCCTGTAGTTGTTTAAGGACCAGGAGCATCACCATGAGTAATATGTGAGGGACATATTTGCACACTGAGCAGAAGCATGCACGTCTGCACAGTCTCGGGGAAGGTGAGAGTGTTGATCTCCTGTGAGGCTTGATGCGCCCTGAAGATGTTCAGTGAAGAGTAAAGCAGACGTCAGCTAGATCACATGGAGTTTATTTACTTCCAAATAAATGTTTATGTTTTAATTCTCTGGGCTCACTTTCTACCCTTTGTAGTAGCTTCTTAGTGATATTTTCATGTTTTATTAAAAAATATTTTAAACTTTCCTGAGACTGAAGAGTCTGATGACAGAGAGAGTTGCAGTGCTCCTAAAACTTCAAAGCGTCTGTGCTGGTCTGTGCTGTCGATGGCTTCGGAGTTGGCTTGCTTTTGAGTGCATTTGTGAATTTAGGGAGGGGGAAGCCTGATTCTGCCAGATATCAGTGGGAGGTGGGGCCACGAGTGTGGGGTTTGATATCCATTGTACAGAGTGCAAGATACATGCTTCCTAATGTTGGCTTCAGGTATGATAGGAAATACTCAGATCATGTCTTATCTGATCTTGAATCAGAAAAAGCAATAACATCATCAACACTGTTATCCAGCTATTCAAAACAATTTACACACTTGAGAGAAGCTGAAATTGTAAAATTTTAGATGCAGGATCCTCCACACTATGTGAAAATATGATCTGGATGGTTGGGTGGTTCAATCCAACCCCCCCACCTTTCTAGCTTCATGCTAAGTAATGGGGCATGTTGCAGCCACACCTGAGAGCAGTTATGTGACCCCAATTTTCCCCAGTACACAGGGAACATAAGTCACAGTTAAGTATTTATTGCTTATCACTGTGAACAACTTCCTTACAAAGTCTTTGTGATAGTCGTCCTATTCCTGTTGAAAGGTTTTTAGAGACTGGTAATAACCAGAGGCAGTTATCCTAAACCGCATCCTGTAGTTGTGGTATTAATACAGTCTGTGCCTTCTGCATGATGTGCAATGGTCTGTCTTTCATAACAGACAAGATGATCTCTAAGGGCTTTTAAATATTGAGAACTCTTCTAGACAGACTATTTGAAGAGTCCCCATGAAATTCCAGCCAGAGTGGCCCCAGCTCTCCCATACACAGATTCCTGTGACCTCGGACTGCTCACATGCTGACCTTCTTCACATTATGTCAGGCCAAAACTTTGAAACAAGAGCATAATTGAGAAGTAGCCATCAATAAAAAAATACCTTGCTAGGGTCAAAGAGGTAGTTCAGTGTTTCATACCATGGCTGTTCTTGAACAGGACCAGGATTTGGTTCATAGCTCCTACTAAATGGTTCATACCACCTGTATATAACTCCAGTTCCAAGAAATCCAGTGCACTCTTTTTTCTTCTCTGCCAGTACTAGATACACAAGTGGTATGCAGACATATTTGGAAGCAAAATAGCCATGTAACTGCAATAAAACTGAAGCAATAAATAATTAATTAAAATGTCATATTAGGCACAACAGCTGTTGATTACAATTAAAACACAACAAATATAATGTGATATTGTGCAAAAAGCTGGTATTAACATCTTAGGTACATTAAGTATGTGAGTGTAATCAGCTTGATAGAAGTTATAGAATGGGATTAGAAAGGCAGAAGTGTTTGATCTTTATTGAAGGCTGGAGAAGTGGCTCAGCAGTTACATGTTCTTGACTGTGCAGATTACAGATTACAGCCGAGAGCTGCCCTGCTTGGGTGCCAGGAACAGAAGTCAGATCCTCTGCAAGGGCCTATGACTGCCTTAACTCATGGCCCATCTCGCCACCCCCCTTTTATTCTTCATTTTTTGTTCTTCAACCACACCAAGGAGAGCTTGTTAGAATGCACTAAAGATTACTTGAAGGATCAGCCTTGTAGATAGAATTGTGCACAGACATGTGTAACCTTTGGACTTTTCTTCTAGTTGATTCTGATCACTTAACTAATATATACCAAGTGTCCAGAAAGTGTTTGGCCTCCTCCTATAGACAACAACAATGCAGAAAAAGCTGGTGTCCTGTTATAATAGAGCTTATAATCCAGCAGGTGACACATTAAAGCGAATTTAGATACAGATGTGAAATACAGTGCACAATATTGGTTGACAGAGAATGAGGTCTGATCACCTCTTTAATGTCAATATTTGAGAGGTTCCTAGATGAGCTGGTCTTCAAGTTCCACCTTGAGGGCTTGAGAATTTATTAATTTGTTATCTCTTCCATATAGAGTTACATTATAGGCCACCAATTTTTCCTGGCTTACCCTGTGCATAACACTAACATTTAGAGCCATGTGAGTCCCACAGGAGCTACGTTGTAGATGCAGCTCAATGAAAGGATGAAGCCAGTACCAAGAATTATTTGTCTCACTGGATATCAACGTTATTTTCAACCTCAGGCTACAAATATGACAGCTGATACCACAGATGATGTCGCCTAGGAATACTGTGATCCTCTTAGTTTATCTAAGAATAGCATGTGATGTTCCCACATGACACAATCACCTAAGGACTTGTTTCTCTGAACAGAAACCCCATGTTGGGCTTAACTATAATCCTCAAACGGATATGGGAAGCTGGGAAATTTCTAGAGACATTTTTTTGGTACAAGCCATGAGGGAGACCATCTTGAGTCTAATAGTGAGAGATCATGCGTTCTAACATGCTCCTTCCCGAGTAAATTGTCTGGTTCAGTGCATGCACTGTGTCCATGGGTGAGATCCTGGTGCTGACGAAGGAGTAATATACAAGCAAAGGTGTGAGCTGTTGTAGAGGGATTCGAAGGAGAAAATGTTGAAGGAGAAAAATGGTACAGGCCCATGATGGTGAAGGGGGTGCTGCGTCTCAGGCAGGGTTCTGGGAGGAAAAGGAATCAAATGTTGCCCCATAATCATGATGACTCTGTGACGATGGGGGTGGGGTGGTTATTGTTTCTGTGACTTATGTGGCAAGCATGCTTTGATGTCCTCTTCCAAGCATAGCACACGGAACATTCACCTGACATCTCACTTTAACTGGGGAAAGCAATGGGCTGTGGTGGAAGGGATAGAGAAGGACTACCGAGGTGAGGTAAGAGACAGACATGTCAGGGATCAAGGCATGGTGGTAGAAATGTAGACCCATGTGAGATGTGTGCTCTGTTCCAATGCATTTCCAAGAAAGAAAAGACACAAAGGGTGAACGAGATGCCTGGCTTCCAGCTAGGCTATGGTCCTCACTGAGGCAGGGGAATTGGAGATAGTGCTCAGTGCACTGGATCTTCTCATTACACTTAGAAGCACTCTGGCCCACACTGTCTCTGAGGAGCTTGTGTGAGCATATGGGACTGTCCTGCCCTGGTTACTAGGACATTGGAAAGAATGGCCGTGAATGGAAAGGTAAGTTTTACCTTTAGTGAGCACTCATTCCAAGAGGGCTAAAGTTGCACTAACAGAACCAGACACACGCGTGCTAGAAGCTGGGTGACCAGCGTCAATGGCATGGCCTTCAAAACACAGGAATGTGCTCTGTGGCTCTGAATCTGAGATCACTGCACACAGAGAAGCTCCTTAGAGTGGTGTGCTGTTCACCTCTGGGTTTAAATGAGTAGACACTAGCTGCTGACTTTTATTTTCTGGAGTTTTTCCAGGATCTAGGTAATAATATTCTCCTCTCTTGTGTTTGTATGTCTAGAATGCTGATTGACAATTCAGTAGCCCCTTCCTGCCCCCAGGCCACTGGGTGAGCCTCTTTCTACACTGCACAGTCATTATGGAAAATGAGGGAATTTGGAAGTACAGCCCTCGAGCTTATCATTCTGTTCTAGTGTAGGACTTTCATAGAAACTGAGGTCACTGTAAAATTTTTACCTTCTTGCCTAAACTCTCTGCAGGCCAAACTTGAATTCTGTGCAGCACCTACAAAAATAAAAGGCCCTAGTTTTTGTACCAATGATATAAAAGCCCCTAGTCTGTCTTGGTAACCCACGGTGACCAAGCATGAGAAGAGTGGAGAGTAAAGGGGGTTATTCTTCATGTCCTTCATTACCAGAGTTCGGGGCTTGTTGTCTGTCAGGCTTATGCCTTTTGCCTTGCCTGCAGTGTGGAGGAGCTGATGTTTCCGTGAGGAGCTCAGAGTGCAGTGGGGTCTTGGAGTCTCCGTGATGATCTGGGCACACAGGGAGGAGTTGCAGGTTACTCCACTGGGAGTTGGTGGAGTAGTAAGGACCTAGGGCGTGGCTCCTTCGAAGACTCTGAGTGTGCATGCCCCAGGCTCCAGATTCTATCTTTAGTCCTGGAGAGAAGACACTCTGGAGTAGGCTCAAGGTTCACAAAATTAGAATCAAATGTAAAAATCACACATCTTATTTTAAACACGAAATATATTTTATCTACATAGCTTAGTGACAGTCTGAAAAGTTTGCTAATCTTTCCTGTCTGGAAAGTCAGAATAGCTTCTTTTTTTTGATACTCCCCATCACATACTGTACTTCTGCATACCCCTGCGTTGTATTGGCTTGTATTGATGGACGTGTGCCTCTGGGGTGCCCAAATTATAGTGCATATTTAGGTGCGATGTGTTTTCTGAAAATTCAATATCTGTAGAAAATATAGCAAATATGTGCATATGAAGAAACCATTGAGATGACTCTAATATCACTTAAAATAGTCACTAAAGATGTGTGGACCCCCTGCCTTTCAGTCTTCTCCTCAGTGGTAGTGTGAGATGCGTGTGATGAGGTGAGTGTTAACACCATTTCATCCAGCTCTTCACAGAGTGGCTCTCATGAAGACGTCCCACGTCACCATTCTTCAAAACTGCCATACTCCCCAGTTTAGATGTCCATGACCATTTAATTATCCTGACTCACTATTTAGATCATTTGTGGCATTTACATTTAAACTATGTATTTGTATCTATATTTCTTAGTCTGTATCTTTATACGTGGGGTCTCGTAGAAGTAATGAGCATCCTTAGATATAATATTGACAATTAACTAAAGGATATACGCAGGCCTTGGACTGTGCTCAAAATTTATAGCTTTGATACGGCATCTTGATGTCAAATGACTATTCCAAAGAAGGAAATCTTTCTGGGTGTACTTAGACTATTTGATACTGAGATAGAATAGTCACATAGCTCATTTTTCTTAGTAAGATAACTCAGTCATGATGGAACACACATTTCTGAGATGTTAGTGGCTTTTTAATAGGTGCTTGTTGTAGTTTTTCTCTTAACCCAGCTAGCTCCTAAATAATTGAGACATGACTATTATATTTATTTAACAAGTCTTAAGGGCACAACAACTGAGTAGTAGTAGTCTATTTTCATCCTCTACAATAATCTGGCTACCTCCCAGTCAAATCCCCACACTCCTTGCATTCAGCACTGCTCTGTCTCTCTGGGCTCCAGCTGTTCTCACATGGTGTCCCCTGGACTCACTCCCTCTGGTGAATTCCCACATCCTCTCTCTCCTTCCCATTTTCTAGCTGGTAGGAAGTCCAGCTATAATTTCTGCCCTGCTCCTTTATTTATAAAGGCCGAACAGCTCCTTTATTGACCAATCAGGGTAACTGGGGAGAAATGCGCACAACATTGAGACAGGATTCTCAGAATAATGATTGTAGCCAGATATGGTAGCACAGGGATCAGCATCTGAATGATACAAGGATAACCTTTACACAATACACAATAACATTACACCTACGCTAAGATATATTAAGTTAATTGCCATGATCTAGTAAACAACTTCCCTAAACAAAGCTAAGTGTTCATAATAAGAAATATTATAAATAAGCGCTAGGGAGATAGTTCAGTTGGTTAAATGCCTACCCCACAAATTTGATGGCCTGAGTTTGGTTGCTATTACCCACATAAAAAGTCAAGAGTAACAGCACTGGGACTGTGGAGATAGGAGGACCCTGGGGCTGTCTCTCTAACTCAACTTCTGTGGACTAGATTCAATTGCTCATTTGATCAGAATGGTATTCAAGATTGGCCTTTGCTTCTGCACACACACAGACACACATACACAGACATACACATACACACCTCACACACAGACACACAGACACAGAATACACACACATACACAGAGAACCTGCTGCATACATACAACTGCACATACACACATAGAAATAATAAATTAACGGTAATGAAATATCACAAATAGTAAGTAATTCTTACCTTAAATCCATCTATACTGAATCACTTTCTGTGTGTTCCTTAGAAATGTGTTACAAACTGTATTTTCTTTTAATTTGCCTCTTTTCTAAGTAAAGGCATGAAAATAATCCACTCACTGTTGCTACTTCTTCATTTTTAAAAAGGACATTTTTCTTCATAAAAAGGGAGTTGGCTGGCAAGGGTGACTTGGGGAGAGTAGGTCTTTCTAATTATGTATACAGGTAGCAAATGTGTCTTTTGTCTTCTATTTGAATTTAAAAATGAAATTAAGGAGCACAACCTGCCCTGCTGTTAGCTAGCATCTTACCATAGGGGACTTACTTCTCAGATGAGTTCTAGAACAATTCAGTAGTCTCCTCTCTGTCTCTGTGTGCAGACCACTTTGCTGATCTGCCGAATAAGTAGTTCTGGGCCCGACTTAGGAGTGCAGCAATTGTAAATAGCTGGACTTCCTTTAAATGGCCATTGTGACTTCTCACCTTCTAGATTCATGTATGATTTTGGGGCAAACCTAAGGTGATTCTCATTGGCCAGCCTCACTTTAGCCCTCAGTGGGAACCTGTTGCACTCTCAGACTTGGATGTTTGCCTTGTTGACTGTATTCTGGCTTTGAAAATGAGAAGATGATCTGGGACCTCGGTGGCCATGTTTTAGAACTCCCTCCTTAGCTGTGGTGCCCAGGGATAAACCCATAACTGCATGTGCTCTGCCACTGAACCACAGGCCAGGAGCATTTCCCATGCTGATCTTCCAGGCTGATTTATAAGTAAAGGAAGGACTAGAGAGAAGACTCAGTGGTTATGAGTGCTGTTGCTCTTCCAGAAAAATCACAGTTCAAATTCTACCAACTACATCATCAACTCACAACTTCCTGGAACTCCATGAGAGCCAGAACTATCTTCTGATTCCTGGGTACCAGCATTCATGTGCATATAAACATACACAGACAAATAATGAAACAAAGATTATTTTTTGAAAAATGAAATAAAGTATCTTATTCTTGACAATGCCTTGATCTCACCATAATTTGGCTGTGGATTTCCCCTGCTTTTGTCTTGCCTGTTTGCTAACTACAAAACCTAAAGGGCAGCAACTCTGGCTCAGGCATCTTTTTATCTCCTGCAGGTCTGTCATAGAACCTCAGAATCAAAGACGCTTGCCAGCAATTTGTAATTTACTCATAAAAGATACAAAAGCTATAGATTATTTATTGTGAAATGTCAGAATGTCTGCTCATTCTGGCATCCATTATGTTTGTATGTGCATGTGTGTGCAACATGTGTGTGCCTGTGCATGTGTGTTTGCATGTGCATGTATGTGCACATGTGTGTCTTTGTGTGTGCAAGAGTGCACATACACATGAGTTGGCACATGTGTGCTTATGCTTACAGAGAGCAGAGGCTGACCCCAGTGGAAGTCTTTCTCACTTACTTTTGACCTCACTTCTACCACCTCGTTGTCTCTCTATGAACCTGGAACTTTCTGACTGGCTAGATTTGTAGTTCAGAAAGCACCTAGGATCATCGTGTCTCCATCTCCACAGTAAGCTTTGATTCCTGTGCTGACATTTTGGGTAGGAGCTGAGGATCAAACTCACGTACTTGGGCTTGCAGGGTGAGCCCTTCATTAACTCAGCCATCTCCTCAGCCTGGTTCTGGTATCATTGATAAGTAAGTAGCAATTGCTTTTCCTTGTTGAAGAAAAATCTAAGAGGTTAGGTATGTGCACATTACCAATCAGGACCAATCAGGTCGTCTATCTAGCTCCCTCTGTAGTGGAATCATTTTCGTGGGAACATGGCTGCCTTCTCATTTCTCCCTGTCTTCCTGTTGTGTTCCTCTCAGGGACTCCCGAAAGCCTCGCTGAGAAGGAGCGGCAGCTCATGGGGATGATCAACCAGCTGACCAGTCTACGGGAGCAGCTCCTGGCTGCCCACGATGAGCAGAAGAAGCTGGCTGCATCTCAGATAGAGAAACAGCGTCAGCAGATGGAGCTGGCCAAGCAGCAACAGGAGCAGGTGAGAGAGGCTGGGGTACCGCTTGCTCTCGGTAAATACTGCTCTCAGTAGAGAAAGCTGGAGAGCATGCCCCCCCCCTCCTGGTCCCTAGAAAGTAAAGGAAAAGGAAGAGAACACGCAAATCCACCCTCGAACCCGACATCAAGGAAACTGTATAACTACTTTGGTGAGGCCGTAGAAGTCTCATAATCTCATAGGCTGAGTTCCACTCAAAGCCCAGGAGCACAGAACATGGCATACACAATGATCTTAAGGACATGGGTGGGCCCAAGATGTTTAAGACATATACAAAAATATCATTTTAGATTTGGTTCACCTCTCCAAAGATATCTTAGTATGGATGCACAGATACAAAAAAAAAAAAAAAAATCAACAACAAACCAATCAAAGCAAAAGCCACTGGCATCAAATACTTTTAATCCCTAAACCTTCCATGTGAAACAATTTCTAACCTTTAATTATAGTTTTACTGAGTGGGCTTGAATCACAGAAAAGAAACATGTGAATTGTCTTCCTGTACAATTGACATAACCATTGTGATGGTGAACCTACCCCAACTGTGCTTACCCACACTGGTCCCTACCGACAATCACAAATGGATGTGTGAGGGGCTGCTGGCCCACAACCTCTTAGTGCCGAACAGTCGGCTATGATGGAGTCTGGGGGATGGGCAGTCAGTCTCTTCACCCGTGTACCTGCTATGGAGCCTGCCTAGCTCTTATCGACAGCTTCAAGCTCATAGTCACACAAAATCTCTGGGTCATAAAGAGGAATGAACAGATGTAAATATGAGAAAGAGATTTTTAGGGAAGAGATAGGTAGGCGGGGGTCATAGAGAGGTGGGAGCTAGTGAGGTATAGCAGTCCTCACTGTGGCGCTGGAGAGCTACGTTAAGTCCACAAAGCCAAAAAGAATTAATATGTAGCTGTATAATGATAGAAGGAACAAACAATGGAGAATCCAGAAAACATTTAGAGCAGGGACATTTTGAAGTAGAATGGCTAATAATGGCGGTAGGCAAATTTGCTTTGAAGAACAGATAGTTTAAAACAGGGAAGCGGGGTTCTAATGGGAAGGCACAGTTACCTGGTGTGGCTCCTGTAAGAAGTTTTATATTTACATATGAGGAAGGCTCTAAGCCAGGCAGTGTGGATAACAACCATGAACATAGAATGAGGAGGTCTGAATGGAGAATTACGGTCATGGGGTTTGTGGAGTGAGCAGGAGCTAATACCTGTCACTCTGGGTAGAAATGGGAATGAAATGCAGCTTTGAAGTGAGGAATGTCCAGGCAACAGGATTGGGGGGGGGGGCGTTCCCCACACACTTACCTTCTTCACTTGGACCCTGATTCCATTTTAAGGAATGAATCTTCTTTGGTTTTTGTTTTGCTGTGGTTGTTGCTGTTGTTTTCTTTTTTGTCAAGTGGGGAGTTCATGTTTTTATTTTTTATTTTCTTTTTCATTATTTTTCGACTTCTATTATTATCATTATCATTATTGTTGTCATTATTTTATTGTTCCTATTTTGATTTGTCTCACTGTGTCCCCCAGACTGCCCTGTGTTCTTAACCCTCTTGGCTCCCCTGCCCGTGCTGAGCCCACCATGCCATTATATGTTAATTTTCAGTGAAATGCCTTAGGATCATTTCCCTTTGGATGTCTTCATGCTACTATCGGATGCACCTGTATCCTTTCTTTAGCCCTGTGAAGAGTTCTGACAACTTTCTGAGACAGTAGTAGACCATCTTTGTCCTTGAGTTTCCCATACCACACGTCACACCATAGAGCTGTTGAAGGGCTCACCTTTCAGAGGTCCCCTGCTTGTTTCCGGGAACTGAGGGGCTCTTGCCATTTACAATAGAGATGGGCTTTCCTCATTCTGTCATGCAGTCTGGCTCATCTATGAGTGTCATCAGGAGATTCTAGAACGTTTCCTTCTCTTGAGATCTTTGGCATTCTTCTTGGAACTTTATAAACTAACCCTGAGGTCTTTACAAAGTGCTTTCCTGTGGTAGAGATGCCTGGTGATGGTACCTCCATAACCCTGAGTACCTTCAGGGCAGGCATAGGGCAGGCTTCCAATACCCAGGATGCTCTCCCAGTCTGGTCATCTGTCGGGAACAGGTATAAGCAACCAAACTCTATAGTCATAGATCCTCTTCTATAAGATTAAGGGAAGGAGCTCTGGGGTCAGCTCAGTCTGTAAACTGCTTGACTCCTTCATATGAGGCCTGACTTCAATCTTTGAGAACCCTCTCAAGAAAGCCAGGTATGGTGATGCATGCTCGTAAGCCCAGTGCTGAAACAGGGGGTTCCCTAAGGCCAATTGGCCAGTCAGCCTAATCTACTTGGCAAGTTTCAGAACAATGAAAGACCCAGTTTTAAAAAAAATATATATACATATGCATATATAGATATAATATCCAATATATGTGTATATATATCTATAGACATATCAATATGTAAATATATATATCTATAAATATATATCTCTAACACAAAGAGAAAGATTTTATAGAGAGATAGATAGATAGATAGATAGATAGATAGATAGATAGATAGATAGAACAAGAAATAGAGAGATAGAAAGAGAGAGAAATAGAGACAGAGACAGGGACAGACAGAGACAGAGATGAAGTCAGTTTTCCCAGACTTGAGAACTCCTTTATTCTGACCATGCTTTCTGTGAGCATTCCCACCCAGACTAGGATGCCACCCTCTACATGTACTAATTGTTACAGACCTTACAAACATTGAGGTATCTTTTCTGGTCATATCAGCCTTTGCACCAGATTCTGAGCTTTAGTCTATGGCTATCTGTTCAACAAATCCGTATCAATCAGGTTCTGATTTAGTTATTAAAAGTTTTAAAGGACATAAGTGCCCTCCCCAGCCCCAGTGAGCTACTGGACATTTTGGTGAGGGTTGAGAAGTACCGAGCAGAGGATTGCAAGAGACAGTTCAGACGCAAAGTCCTGCTTTGATAAAGTTGCTGCCTTAGGCAAACTGTCCAGATAGTGCATGAACAGAGCCCTGGGGAAGGTCAGGGAGCCAGCCCCATGGCCACGCAGCCAGGGGGCCCCAAAGGAGGCTGAAGGAAGCGCTCAGAAACAGGAATAACTATGAGAAAGAAGTAAGAGCATGCTCAGTGTGCTGAAGAGGAAGTTAGGAGAGAGCTCTGGCAAGGGTTGACAGCACGGGAGGAGATGACAGGGAGAAGCAGGAGAGCAGACTCTGTAGGCCTGCACTCATGGCGTGCTCTCTGCCTTGTACTCTTGAGTGGGGTAGAAGGGTTTTGAAAAGATGAATAGCATGGCATGCTACGTCTTTAAAAAATCTATCTATGGACACTAGCTTATAATAGACTGGGAGAAGAAAGAGCAGAAACCAAAGAACAATGAATAGGGCGTTGTTACATTCATCTAACTTCGATTCTGGCTTAAAACAGGAGCCAGGAGAGAGGGGTTTAAATGGCCAGATTCTCGACACATTTCTTGTGGTCTCTTTGAGAGGAAATAACTGATGAGGTGATGCTATATGAGAGACACCCAAACCTCAGCAAAGGAGTAACATTCTTCGAACAAAGAAACAAGCAAGCAAAACCCCGCCTTTCTTCTTTCTTTCCTTCTGAAGAGAAGAAATGCTTCTTCTATGCAGTAGCGATGAGGGCTGTGAGGAAGCATATTTCTTGTAGTGCCATGAGCGGAATGATGGAGTCAGTTCTGTAGTTATGGAGACCCACCCCTTCTTTTACCTTCCATCCTCAGCTTTCTAATACAGAAGTTAAAGGAAATAGTTATGTAATAAAAGCAATAGGAGAACCCAATCTTCCTGGTAAGCCTATGATGTAGAGTTGTCCGGAGGTCTGAGGCTGCCTCTCTCGAGTGTCCTGTAAATACCATAGTACATGAAATCAATGCTACACTTCTTTGTCTTTGCATATATACACTCATCTTGGCAGATGTGCACAAAACATGCACATGGTCTATCTTCCTTGCATTCTTACATACTTTCTACGAATAGGGAGTTGATAAACAAGTAAATACAGAGTCCCATGGATTTGTAGTTTGCAGTGTCAGAAATATTGAGTTCACATAGAATAGGCTGAGTGCATGTAGGTAGGATGGGACTGCTCTTCCCTCAGTTGGAAAATGCCCAAGGCGCGCATACACACTTCTGACTCTCTACTAATGTTAGGTCCGTTGAAGGTGAAGCATCCTTGAGTGCCTGCTGTGTATGTGTGTGGATAGATGTGTCTAAAGCTTGAAACACACGTGTTGGTCACGAGAATGATCATAAACAGTTGGCACATGTATGAAAGTGGATAAGGTGGGAAAACATTTACATTAAATCTTTGAAGGGTGACACATTTCATTACGGTGCAGAATTGAAACAAGAGAGTGTTGGGTCATAGAGCCAGGAGAGACAACCTTCGACCAGGGGCATTGGAGGGTGGGCTTCTAATTGGATTGAAAGGTTGTGGGTGACACAGTCAGAAAGGGAGAAAGAGAGGGACCTTCGTGTGCAGATTGCAAGAGGAGGCAGAGGACTGCTGCTTGCACAAGGCCAAAATGAGAGTAGCATTTACTCTAAACCACACAGCCCAGAACCTCATTGAGGATACTAGCTAGTATCTTTGATACCTTGGGCTACTCTGAGCTTTTTCCCAGCAACCCCTCTTTTGGGCAAAACACTTTCTTTACAGAATGATTGACAGTGTTGTTGATATATTGCTGTGGAGAATAATAATTGAAACCCTTCCATGTCTTACTGAGATGAGGCACTGTTTAGGCTCTAAACAAGATGTAAGCGGTTGCTGAGACTGAATGTCTCTCTTGATCCTCCTTAAGGATGACGTGCCGACAACTCAGCTCACCGAAGTGTGGTGTTTCCATCTTTCAGCTGGTGTCAGAACCCGCTGTGATGGGCAGAAGGTTGGTCTTCCCCACCCCAGGTCTCACCGTGTTGTCAGTGTTCTCTGTTTCTCCACAGATCGCGAGGCAACAGCAGCAGCTTCTGCAGCAACAACACAAAATCAACTTGCTTCAGCAACAGATCCAGGTCAGAGATCAGCATTCAGCATCCTCCCTCCCACTTAAAAACAATCCGTCATTTCTCAGTCTTATCTAATTTAGTGGAAATGACCCCCAAGCTGGGAGTCACTTCTGGCCAAATTCTCTGTATGTTGTCTGTGTGATACAACTTTCAAGTGTTGGTTCTGTCACAGACCGGACCTTGTCTGACACCATCTCTCTAAGGCATGTCTGTCTACCTCATGCCTAGGAGGGCTCATCATAGAGTGCTATTTCACTGTTTTATGCTTTAGTGTTGGAAGATGAACCTGTAAACATCCCTAGTGGGATAGGTGCAAGGACCCAGCAGAAGACTACAGCTGGGTTTTGGTTAGAAACTCAGAGGTTCTATTGACAGCTGCTTGTACTTAATCCTAGTAGGGCACAGAGAAGGCAAGTAACCAGTGTGTGGCTGATCTTACCGTGGTATTGACTGGGGAAACCAAGTCCATCTGTGTTCACAATGTTAAAGGACATTAATAAGAAAGGTGCCTGCCATGGTAGTGGGTGATGAAATCGATCATCAGAATGCTTTCCTAATATTCTCTAGAGACATGAACTTTGTCCATTTGAGCTGCCTTTCCTGATAGCACTTAGGTCTTACAGATTTGGAGAGTAAATGATAACCATCGTGGAATGTCCAGCACTGGAGTCTAGTGAGGTGTGATTCCATCATCCCAAGGTGGAGGCAAGGTGCCAGGAGTTCCAGGCTTGCTTAGGTTACATAAGACCTCATCTCAAACAATGAAGAGGCAACAAGCATCACCTTTCCTATAGGGTCAAGATGTAGGGAATCTGCTGAGCCTTTCAAACCTACTGCCCATGGTTGTGGTACATGGGCCAGTCTTTAACTTTAGGTAGTATCTGTCTGGATGCAACAGTTAGGTCCAGGATTAAATTCTTTTTCTTACCTGGGAAGAAATTCATCATTCTCTTGAATTTTTCTCTTGAGGGTATAGTATTTTATACTGTAAACATCATAGAGGCAGATGTAAAACCTATTTCATTCAGTTACCAATGTGGCTTTGAATTATTTTTAACTACATTTCTCCCATTTTATCTGATGGGGTCAGCTACTCTCTATCCTACAACCTGTGAGCTAGTTTTACCCTTGGATGGTCCGCCTTAGGCAAGAACTTCCCTAGCTTAAGTTGCATTTGCTATCTGAAGACACTTATCTAATACTCTGATCTCAGTCTCCTGTTGCTGTGCCACTAGAGACGCACATTCTACCTGGCGTTACTCACGCCTGCTGCACCTTCCGGGCTGTTTTGTGTCATTGTTGTCGGGGCCAACCTCACAAAGCAGTGTGTTCCAGTTACCACATCACGGAACACTGAGCTGAACAGCCATCTTAGCCACAATTAGGCAGTCCCTGAAACTCTTTGTTGTAACTTCAAATACTGAAGTCACTTAAGTGGCCTACCTATTAAGAAAGGCATTTGCCATTGACCCTGGGTTAGACAGCTGGACTCAATGAACTGCAGTGGTTTTTTTGAAGACTTGCAGCTAGAGAGTTTCACACAGTCCTAGCTGGCATGTTACAGGACAAACTGATCTATTGATCAGTGTTTGCCTTTGTCTCTAGTGTGATCTATGAACGTGAGATTAATTTAGGCATCTTTCTTTCCCATTAGAAGTATATCTTTCAACTGAAGGAAATGAATGAATTTTCACTTCTATGGATAAACGCCCACATTAAAATCACTCTTGACCTATGGATTTTATCTTCTCAACCCTCATGAACAGGATGAAGATTGGTTTTGCTCTATAATTGCTTATTATTCCAAGGGACACCCCTATACAGATTTACACATGAACTGGTTTCCTTAAATTTCTGAGTGTCAATTGTTTATGAAATGTTTTTGTGGCTCTTAAAAGCAACATTTGCTCTGAAATTCATAATTTTAATTGGATTGAATATTCTTTTTGTATGTTTCTTGCTAGAGGCCTAGTGGGGTTAACTTCTTCTGACAAGACTATTCACATGACTCCTTGAGGTTAGAAGAAGAATTAAAGGCTTCCGTTATGTTTTGACCACAATCACTGATCTCAGCAAACAAAACATTGTCATAACACGAGAACCTTCCATCTTCCCCAGAGAACATAGTTAGGTCTTTATGAGAAGTGATGCCAGGCCCGTGGGTAAGCCAGTCTTCTTTTCTCTACGCAGTAGCAGCATCTCCTAAGCAACTCACCTCTTAGCCTTAAAAGAATGACAGTTTGTATTTCCACCTGTTGTGTTCAGCTCTTAGTGCACAATAATATAGAAAGTGGCATTTACAAACAATTACTGGAAAAGCCATCTCCCCAGGTTTGTTTCTGTTTTATTTTGTTTTATAAATTGGCGTTGTTACTGTGTTTTCCTTTTTTCCCTCTACTTGAACTTTCCACAGTAATAACTTTTTATAGCGTATTTCCTGATTTCCTTTTTACAGTAAGACTCATTCTGTCTGATGTGGATGTAACTCTGTTTCACAAAATGAACCAAGGCTGGCGGTCCATCTTGACCTGGGTCACTGTACAACAGGAAAATAAGTGACCTCTACTCATCTCTTCTATAACAACAAGTCATTTCTTTCCTCCTTGGAACATCTGAGGAGATAGAGTCTCTGTAGCTTTGGGGGAGGTGTTTAGAGGTTGCCTTAGTTTATATATTTTTACCCATTTTTAACAGTACTGGGTCAAGTGTCATTTTCTTGATAGTAAAAAGTGTTAATTCAACAGTGATCAAGAGGTAATGTCCTTTGATATATTTAAAGATAACCTGTAACTTTTCAGATGCATTTGTCTCATGATCTCGTACAGGACATTATGTTTAAACTTTAAGAGAATCACATAATTTACTCATCACCTCCTGCTCTGACCAACATTTAAACCGATGTTCATTGTGTTCTCTTCTGGAGAAAAGAATTAGTCATTTATAACCTGCTGTTATGTTTTCTGATCCATAAGGTAGACAGGCAGGATTAGTCACAGCTCTGGCTCATTGACTCTGCCCAGGGCTCTGTGGGAGAGAAGGAAGCACCCTGTTCCCCTGGTGTTCCCAATGGCAAGTGGGCATTCCACTCTAGACCACAGGAAGGGACTTTAGGTTGTACCTCAACTGGTTCTCTGAGGAGAAGTATTCCTGACGGAGCTGCCCTCCCCCCAACCTTCACATTGTCATGCTTTGTTAGTCCATGACACTGAGGCACTGGCCTTTGTCCTCTGAGGTTCTTTTTTTCTCAGCTGTAAAATGAGAATCATGATACCTTAGTAGGGCTTTCTCTGAGGGAAATTGTTTAGGGAACTAAATCAGTAGTGGAAGAATGAGTTCTAGTATTTCCAGGGCTGGATGACTTAACTATTATTTCTAGCCACATACTGATTTCTAGGAACAAACACATATAAATGAACATTCACACAAATATGCACTCACATAATACTCATATACATGTATGCACAGATAAATGCATATACATATATACACAGAGATTTGTACACACATGTGTACATACATATAACACACAGAGATACCTACATATACACAGTCATGTACATACATATGCAATCACATTCATATACATGCATACACATGCACATAGACATATACATATGTGCAAAGAGAAACATACTCATAGACACACATGCAGAAAGATATACATACATGGAAATGCATACATGTATATATGTATACATATGCATACATATATACATACCCATGGCACATGCATATATATATATATACATATATATGTATATATATATATATAAATATATATATATATATATCTCCACATATAGGACCATACATATACACACACATGTCCAGACACATACACATGTACACAATCTATGTGGGGGTCATCACCAAAATGGATGTTCTAGAATCCTGGAATTTCAGAACTTCAAGAGATTCTTCTAGAAAGTTTATCCTGGACCCATCTCTCATTATCACATTTGTGATCTGAAACACTTAAGGTCTGTTTGGTCCGGTGTCTGAGATCTGGGACAATGGCTGCTCTCAAGCATCCTAAGTTTTGACCCCATTCATTTTTATCCCACAACAGCCCACCATTTAAGGCTTAATGACCCAACTTTAAAAACGCTCCTCCCAGACCCCAGAAATTTAAGCTTACAAAGTCAAAATGCAACTTCATTTAGGTACAATTGAATGATTAAGTTGCAGTCATGGGTTCAACCAATTTGTGATAAAAGCTTCGTTTTATTGGAGCCAAAGTTCTCTGAGCTCATTAGAATTTGGGTAATTCTTGATAAATTATTATGCAGAAAGAAACCTACTGAAATACCATATTGAAAATATAATAATGTTAGCAGTGACATAATCGTGCTTGGCTGGCCTGCTGATTTGTGATTTCGTTCTCTGAATGTGGTAAGTCAGAATCATTTTACTCCCTCAATAAGACCCCCCACACATACATGAGCACAAAGAGATTACAAGGTAACCTTGTCTCTTTGGGAGACTGGAAATGCCAAGAATAAACAGCAGGCCATTAAGGTTGTATTTCAGCCTGAGAAGGGAATGCATTAACCCTTTGAGTTCCAACTAATACTGGAGTGTTTTAGGTACAAATCCCATGACGGGACAGTATGTGTAAAGACAACTAGAAGAGAACATGGGGAGATAGAAGTCACTTCAAGAGCTACCTACCTGTTCATCTGTCCTTCACCATCTGCAAGCAGAGCTACTTTGGCAGAAAGGTGTTATGTCCTGATAGAGAAAGAAGCGGACCCAAATGATGGCAGGTCTCTGGTTGTAGGCTCCTCCTCAGGAGAGATAGCTGGAACCCTGTGAGCCTTCTACTTTAATAGTTCTGCTGGCAATAATCTTGAGACAGGATTTCAGGCATCCCCATCATCTCCCGCTCTAGGCAAAGCTATCGAGAGAGAGAGAGAGAGAGAGAGAGAGAGAGAGAGAGAGAGAGAGAGAGAGAGGTGGGTCAATATGCATCTCTATCATCATGCCTATCAATAAAGCATATGCCATATGGCAAAATGAGCACCACAAAACAGTGAACTCGGCCATGCTGAGTCTGGACCTCTAGAGCATAGTTACTTTTCAATAAACCCTTGGTCTCTGCCTCTACATCAAAAGTACAACTCTAGGCTGGTGGTTTGCATGTCACCTTAGTGTGGTGGGGGTGGAAGCAGGAGGATTACCATGAGTTTGAGGTCATCTTCTCCTGGATCTTCTGGAATCTCACAGGATAGTATGTGTGTACTACATTAGTCTCGCCCTCCTCTCAACCTCAGTTTCTTCATACCTGCATTCTTATAGAGTCACGTCTCTTGGTACCTGCCCTGTCAGACAGACAATGGCAGGCTCTCTCCTCTCACTCTCAGAAGTTAATTGCTGTTTTCCATATATATATGTATATATACACACACATATATATGTGTGTATATATATACATATATATATGTATATATGTATACATATATACATATATATATTCCTGATATTATACATACAATTATACCTACAAGTCTTCCTGACAGTTTTAAAATCAAGCAATATTCACATTTAAATAGAAAGAAATGGATTGTCAGGAGCATCTGACATCTTTCCACACAGGGTTTTGCTATTCCAAGTTTTCTCTTCATAGTTCTAACCTCAGTATCTCCTTAAATGTCTTAAACGTCTGCAAAGCCTTAAGAATAAGGAGACTCCCCAGAATCCCCATTCTCTGTTGCTTTCTTGCTCTTTCCTTTGGGATGAATTTATTGAAGAGTCTTGGTTGTTTCTGGAAAGGATCAAAAGTTTGTCACCACAATTTTTTTTAATTTGTTCATATCATTATTGATAACATACTATAAAAGCGATGCCTGCATTCCTCTTAAGATAATAACTATATTGAAGTTATGTCAATAACAGTGCTTGCAAGTTCTAAGCTGGATTTTGAAACAAAACCTGGCTTGAACTCTTTACCAGAAAAAGATGAGGGTTGGGGGTGGAGATAAAAGAAGGGAGATATTTTACCAGAGGAAATCCCTTCCTTCCTTCCTTCCTTCCTTCCTTCCTTCCTTCCTTCCTTCCTTCCTTCTCTCCCTTCTTTACCTTCTTTCTGTTTTAGGCCATTTTCCTCTTCAAATACTTCTTTCATCTGTAGTTGGTATAGCAGAATCTTGGACCAGAAACATCTGCAGGAGATGCACTTGGATCATCGTATCTTGGCCTTTGTCTGATGAGCTGCTCTATCACAAGCTGCAAATGTGGCCATTATGTAGGACAACAGAGTCCAAGCCAGAAAAAAGCAACAGCAGCTTTCCCATGAGTCCTAGCTTTCTCCTGGTTTCTGCCTTTGGACAGAGTTAGTTGATACCTTTTTCCTGCTCTGTAATCCACGTCCTATCAATTTACAAAGTAGGGCCTGTATGCACTTAGAAAAAGACCATGGGGACATCCCTGTCACCAGTGGAAACAGCACAGACCAAAGCAAACAGAATTCAGGGCAGAAGTCAAAGCTGGCCTGAAGTGAGCCACGGCTTCTGTTTGTTTTGCCTCTGTGGGGTGGCAAAAGAAACGCTCCTGGGTGGAGGAGTCACAGTGCAGAGTGCTGGAGTGCCTGTTTTAAAAGAGAATTCACAAAAATAGTCAATTAGAAAGCAGCAAAATTAGCAGAATGTTAGCAGGTAAGCCAGAACATGAAGCCACAGAGACATCACGGGTCAGAACCCGTCCCCCAGGCACCTGCAGCACAGAGCAAAGGTGAATTGGCTTCTAGACACAGAGATTTCTTGTGCGCCTTTTAGCTTTTGCTGTTGAGTATTCATGTAGCTTACCAACAAAGTAAAACTAATCAATGCTTTTATCCTGTGTACATGTGTGTTCATGTGCACCTGTACGTGCTTATAAAGAAGGATCCATTGGTTGTTGACTAAGACTCTGGGAGCATGATTTGAAAAGCTTGAGATATCAATCAAGCTTATCATGTCATAGATTTTTTTTCTTCAGAAAAGAAAGAAAACTTACTGAATCCTAAGGAGTAAAGATTACCTGAAGTCTTAAGAGTTGCCTCGGTTTTTATTATGAAGGAGAAATATTGTATAGAATGTTCAGGAGGTAGTAGATTCTAAGACATTATCATTCTTAAGTGCATAGCAGCACTTGGTAAACATGAAACATTTTGCTTTGTTTTCTTGTGATACTATTCAGGTAACATATACATACACATACATTCACACATATATATATATGCACACACAAACACACATTTATATACACACATAAATATAGACACACATGCATACATATGTACATACACATACATACACACACAGAGACACATACATATATACACATACACATATACATATGCACACACATACATTCATACATATACACACATAAGCATACAGATATACATATATGTACACACCCATATGTACATACACATATGTACACATACATACATACATACATACACAGACACACACATACACACGTACACATACATACATACACATATACAGATACACTACACATTTGCACGTGTGTGCAGACACACACACACACACACACACACACACATGTTGCTTCCTCTGCCGTATTTTAGCTTTGTTTTGTGATATGTTCCACCATTTGCCATTCATAAAGTCTGACTCTCCCTCCACGATGCCTCCTCACCCCTGGCTTCTTTCCATGCCCTGACCTGGTTTCCTTGCTGTGGTGGGTTTACATGGCATTTGGAAAGAAATATTTTACTCCTTAGTTTAAAGTTCTGTCTCTCCATCTTGAGTCCATATCCGACTGCCTCTCTAGCTTATTCAAATGAATGCTTGCCTGTTCCTCAAACCTCAGTTTTATAGAAATGGCCTCTAATGATCTCCTAAAGTCCATTATGTGCTAATCTGAGCTCTGCTGAGTCTTGGACTATTTGTCTTTCACTTCGGAGACATCCTAATTTTCATCTTCTTGAGCCTATTAACACTGGCTTTCTCTTCAGAACCAACTATCTCACCAACTTTTTGCACGGACTTTCTAACCAAAGTTGCCAACATCTCTGCTTTAGGTGATTGCCACCATCCTCACTGTCCATCACCGGGTCTCTTCCTTATCCCCAGTATTCACTACTTGGACACACCCCACCAGAAACCTGGCAGAAACCAACTGGAAGGGTTTATTTGGGCTCCTGTGTTCCGAGAGCTCAATCTTGGTTGCCTTGTGCCCCTTTTGCTTGGACAGAATATTAGGGTGTGCAGAGGCAGCTGAGCCTCACTCCTTCCTAGGCAAGAAACAGAAAGAAGGGGGTATAGGAAGGACCAAAATGAGCACCCAAAGCAATGCCTGGTGACATATTTCTTCTAACCAGGCCACACCTCTGTTTTTTGACCACCAACCAGTGTCACCATGAGTTAGACTCATTCAAGAGACCATTCCATTGACGAGGCCCTCTCTCTTGTGATCTGGTTCTCTGGAAACAATGTTGATGTACTGAGTATGCATCACTGATCCCTTAAACATCCCTTTACTGATCAAACTGAGGACCAAAACTAACCACCAGAGACCATCTAAGTAGATCTTACACGCTACTGCTTGTAGTTGAACCCAGTTTACGTTACTCAAATCTACCTGGGCGGCCATGGTGGCTCTGCACATGTTCCTTGTTATAGGCCCTAATGTTCTGGGTTCCCGAATGAAACACACACACACACACACACACACACACACACACACACACAAAGCCTTTACAATTTGATATAGCTTAAACAGCTCAATGGCTAGGACACTTGCTAACGTCCATTTGGCCGATGTACCCTTATCCACTATTCCCAAGTTATTACTTACTAAAATCTGTATTCCATCTTTGCTGCCCTGGACCCAGACCTGCAGCCCCCTCAGCTGCATTCCCCAGCACCTACATGGCACTATCTCTCTGTCTCCTACACCTCTCAGGTCTGGTGTGTCTCTTCCTTTGCTAGCATAGCAGCTTTCTCTCTCCTTCTACCTCAGTCCCTTGCCTGGGAATCCTGAAAGTCCTGCCTCTGTCTCTCTGTCCAGCCACTGGCTGCTGGTACCTTTACTTAACAATCAAAACCAACTGGGGGCAGGGTTCCCTCAGTTTCTTATGCACAGACTTGTGGATTCTCATGCAATTTTAGGGATCATCTTAACATATCACAAGTAGCATCAGACCAAACCCACAACAGCTGCTGGTTTGATATTCTCAATCTGGATAGTCTGTAAGCATACTCAAAAGGATTTCATTTATAAATGCTTACTCCTCGGCCTGGTCTAGTAGACTGAGTCTCTGCACTGTCTCAACTTCATCCTCTCACCCTCCTGACTCCAAAGATCAATCCTCCCTGGCTTTCAGACATAGGCCAGGAAAGTTCTAGAATCAGCGTGTGGGCCCTTGACATCTCCAGGACGTGACGTGCTCTCTTGACCTTGTGTCTTATAGCTGAGACTTTCTTCACACAAGACTCTTTGAATGTGGTCATTTTGGGGGTGGCCTCTAAACCCCAGTACTCTGAGCACTTACTCTGCTTGCATACGACCTTGTATTGAGTGAGCAAGTGCGTTTGCTTCACGGTGTCTGACTATGTCGGCTTTCATATGGCTATCACGCACTTGCAGTAATTTCTTTAGGGTCGAAGGTTCTGTCTTTCTCACTGGTAGAACCAAGTACCTGGAATGGTGACCAATGACATAAACACATTGATTGGATGAATGAGTCTATGAAAGATCTAATTAGAACATGTTACCCATCATGTAATATTGAAGAGACTAAGTATGACAATAATAGCATATTTCTATCTAAACATTTTTGTTATAATGGCTTATTTGTGGGTGCATTTTGCTGATACCTTGACAGTTCAACACTTTATAAACTGAAAACACACCATCTTCCTCTCTCTACTTGAAGTGTACTGAAGAGCAATTTAATTCAGATAATCACTGAAACCGAGACAAACTAGACTTATCAAACATAATAAACCCAGCAAATTGGCAAATGTGACAGGATTTGTTTTAAGAAAGTAATTTAGCTTTGCTTTCTGCAGTAAACAGAACTAGAGACAGTTCTTTTATAAATGGAGAAAGTAAATATTTATACATAAGGAAGACATGTCCCACATGTGTAAGCATCGCATAGAACTAACTCTTAATTTATCAGCTCTCTACAAAACCCAGAATTCCAAGTTCATAGAAAATAAATATTGGGATTTTGTTGTTGTTTTTGTTGTTGTTGTTCTTGATCCAACTGTAATACCAAAATAAGAAATTAGCACAGGCAAACTGTCTGTCATATCATAAACATATGTATGACAAAACTAGTGAAATAGTTTTAATATCATAGATACATAATGCATTACAGACCCATGTAAACTAAAATTTGCCATGTATGTTCATGTATACACACACATACATATATGTATATATATATACACTCTCATATAAATACACACACACACACACACACACACACACACACACACACACCCTTTCTGCTTTCCATGACCACCATTAGTTTGTAGATACAATCTAGTTTCGTTTCAGTCTCCACATTGCACTTTCCTGGCCCGGCACCTCCATGAACACCTGCTGCTGAGCCTTGTGGTGAGTTTCCTAGTCAGGTTTTCTATCTGTTATATTTTATTTTCCCCTCCCATGATTTCTCTTTTCCTCTGGCTTTTCTTCTCCTTGTCCTAGGTCATTTTGTATTTTCATTGATTAAAATGCTGAGCATTAATCAATAGAATGGTAGAATGGGTCTTAAAATTTGAGTTTTAAAACCTTGAAACTATTTTATTGTGGAGCAGGTGGTGGGGAGAGAGAAAGGGAGAGAGAGGGAGAGGTGAGGGAGAGGAAGGGAGGGAGGGAGGGAGGGAGAGAGAGAGAGAGAGAGAGAGAGAGAGAGAGAGAGAGCACAGAACTGTCCAAGAGTGTTGCTATGATTTATTGATGCCACCTTTTCATGAGAGATGTTGTGTTGTCATAAGCACCCATGTCACACAGCCAGAAAAGGAGGCGGGATGGGGCTGCAGTAAGGTAAATCAAGAGATAACAATAAAATTCTTCTTCTGCCTGGTAGAGGTGTTTAGAATGTGTTTTCTTTATATCTTCACCCGCCCCTAATTGAGGATGCTTTAAAATTGAATGACTAGCAGTCAAAACGTGTTTGCTTCAAGCTGAGAAGAAAAGTGCTGGTGTCTCAGCCTCCAAACTGATTGCGCTTTGTACACAACTGACAGGGACAGTCACTTTGAGTGACTGATAAGTGGGAAGCTTCGCCACTTATCAAAGAACGCAGGCTGAGAAGAAAAGACCGAGCCGTTTAGATGCTCTGGCATGTTCAAAATAACATCTTACATCAGTCAGGCCCAGAGGCACGGAGAGACGTTTGACAATGAAGCAATGTATATAAAACGGTGGTGTTGCGTATGTGGCGACAGAGAGACATAGAAATTATCCCACAAGCAAAGAGCTACAAAGAGCTGAAAGGAAATGCATTGTAGTTAAGGTCATGAATCAAGAGATGAAGCAATGGCTACACAATATGAACGCATTTGTATTGGAATTCACAATTAGCTGGAAACACCATATTTAAAAATATGTCTCTGCAAACACTTGTGATATTTCTATAAGCAGTTACCTTTGGCCCCTGGGGTGTCACCCTGTGGCACAGGAAGTCATTACCATGACACAGGTAGTCATTCTCTCCCTGAGGCTTGTCTCAGTTCATACTCTCTTTCCTTCCCCGTGGAAATACCTAATATTTAGAATGTATGCTTAAAATATTTTCCCTGGCCCAACTTAAAGCAGCGTGCTTATAAAAAAGAGTTGGATATTTTTTCTTTTAATTTTATGCACAGTACTGAGATAATTCTAAAGGAAACCTATAGATTTAGATTCCCTGAGTATAAGTTTCATAATTGGAAAAAAAATCTTAAAAGGACTCTTGGATACTCAGTGACCAGGTCATATGTCCTCCTTGTGTACTTGGGACATTTATTTCCCACATACTCCATCTGAGTGTTAATGCACTTCATTCTTCTTTGGATCCTTAATACGGGCAGGCAATGATCTCAGTGAATCTCAGCTCTCCAGTGCCAACATGATTTTAGTGGGATCACCCATAAACACACTTGTATCTGTCAGACTACATACTGGGTCCCGCTGCTTGATCTGGTCACAATAAACACACACGCAGTGAATCCTTCTGACGTCCTAGCTGGACTCTGAGATGGGATGGACTAAGCTTGGTAGTGCGTCTCCAGCTGCTCTGAGATGAAAGGAAACTAAACTTAAAACTTCTCAGTGGTAAGCAGTGAACTTTGGGTATGCTTGGGAGATAAGCTTTTGAGGAAGCGGGAGAACAATATTCTAGAACAATGTCCAACCACAACCACCTGTAGGTGCCACACGCGTCCTTAGCACATAAGGAGCTAGCTGACTGCAACCTTAACCCAGCCTTCATCTCCCCATTGCAAGTCTTTCCTTCCTTCCTTCCTTCCTTCCTTCCTTCCTTCCTTCCTTCCTTCCTCCCTCCCTCCTTTCTTTCTTTCTTTCTTTCTCTTCCTCCCTCCCTCCCTCCCTCCCTCCCTCTCTCTCTCTCTCTCTCTCTCTCTCTCTCTCTCTCTCTTTCTTTCTTTCTTTCTTTCTTTCTCTCTCCCTCTTTCTTCCTTTCCTTTCCTCCCTCCCTCCCTTCCTTATGTCCTTCCTCCCTTTCTTTCTTTTTCTCTTTTTCTTCCTTCCTTCCCCCTCCCCCTCCCCCTCCCTCCCCTCCTCCCTCCCCCTCCCTATTCCCTCCCCATCCTTCCCTCCCTCTCCCCTCCCCCCTCTCTTTTGAGACACATTTCTCCAGGTAACCCTGGCTATCCTGGACCTATTTCTGTAGTCCAGGCTGGTCTGGAATTCAAAGATTCTTTTACCTCTGCACCCTGAGTACTGGGATTAAAGGCATCCACTACCAGGGCTACCTTGCTGCAATGGTTTCTCTGTGAAGGAAGCAGCCGTGTGGGCCATGGTTCTGCTGCGAGACCCTGCCCTCAGCAGGGGCCAGCATGGCAAACAGTGCTGAGCTAACTGTTTGATTGATTATACAGAGAAGAGAAAAGTAGAATTTAGTAAAAAACGTGTCAGACTTTCCTTTTGTAGATGAAATTGTGGTCCAAAATGGATGAGGGCCCCGCCCAGAGCTGTAAACTGATTGGATGAGCCGCTCCAGGAGCCACTTCCTTCCTGCACATAAGTGTATCACCTGCAAGAAGGGCATTCGTACTTATGGACACAGAATGGACAGTCAGTTTACATAGCCTAATACATTAAATTTACTTTACCTGTAATTTAACACAAATACTAACTCTAATAGTAAATTGGGACAGTATCTTAATGATAGCATAAAATTGTAAATGGCATTTTTTATATAATAACAACAAGGCATCTCAAATTCTGACTCAATAAAAATTGTCAGCAGTTTGCATTAGAAATGTACATTCAATTCTTAACATATGCATTTCATTGATCAGTGACAATTGTTACTTTCCTTTTTTAGACAAGATTATTTTTTCTTTTAATGAGGATAGATTTTTAATAGAATATATTCAGATTACAGCTTTCTGCCCTTCCCCCACCTTCTTTCCCTCCCCACCTCCTCTCCTGCCTCGCCATCCCCTTCCTGTCTCTGGTTAGAAAACAAACGGGTGTCTAAAGAATGATAATTACACAAAACACGATAAAATAAATAAAAACCAAATAAATCAGAATATGAAAAGCACAACTAAACTAAAGAGACAGAAAAATAGCACAGCAAACCTGTATAGATACTGACCTACACACACACACACACACACACACACACACACATACACACACACACACACACACACACACACACACACGAATCCAAAATTCCAAAATTTCATAATTTTACTTTTTTTAAACAGCTCAATAATATTGCACTGTGTAAATGCACAACAGTTTCTTCATCCTTTTTTTGATGGACATATAGGTTTTTTTTTTTTTGCTATTACAAATAGAGTAAACATGAACATGTTTGACCAAGAGTCTCTGTAACAGGATGAAGTGTCCTTTTGGTATATGCCCAAAAGTTGGCATATACCCAAAAGATGGTATAGCCCATCTTTCGGAGGAACCACCACTGATTTCCATAGTGGCTGTGTCAGTTGACAGTCCCACCTGCAGTGGATGAGTGTTCCCCTTATTCTGCATCCTCACCAGTATGAACTGCCCTTTGGTTTATTGATCTTAGACTTTCTGACATGAAAAAGATGAAATCTCAGAGTAGCTCTGATTTGCATTTCCCTGATGAGTAAGGGTGTTCAAAGTTTATTTAAATGCCTCTGAGCCATTTGAATTTCCTCTTTTCAGAATTCTTTACTTAGACTGGTACCATCTTTTTATTTAGGTTGTTTTCTTGATGTCCTTTTAAAAAATTCTTCACATGTTTTTGATATTAGCCCTTTATTGAATGTAAAAAATCTTGTCCCATCCAGTAGCCTACTGCTTTGTCCGAATGATGCTAGATACATTTCCCTTAACCATGAGCGCCTCTTTTTGATTCCGATAGTGTCAATGGAGCATGTCTGCTAACAAGATGAAGATGTGATATCCAAGTTTGGAAGTCACATCTCATGTGTTTCACCAAGAAAAATGTTCCTTCGATAAACAGCTGGGGCTCTTTTCAAAGAAAAATTCATTTTAAAGGACCTCTTTAGTTCTTAGCTAATTTTATAAAATTGAAATTGAGACCACACTGGGGTTAGGGATTTATCTCTGGGGTGGAATGTGGAAGCCTCAGTCATTTCTCCTCCATGCCCAAATAACACCGACAACATCACAATTGTTTTGTCTAGGGAAAATCAAGAGTTCCCCATGATGTAACTGAGTTTACTTTTCCCCCTCTTAAATAACGTCACTTTCCACCCTCCCCAATTAGGGAATCTGGTGCTTCTGTTCTGCCTCTCAGTTTCTTCTCCTTTTATAGTGTGTTCTCTCTTTGTGTTGTATCAGGTACCTCATTACTATAAGAGAACAGGAAAACCAGACCTTCCAGAGACAGTGAATGACAGAAGTTCTGCGTGATTCAAAAGGGGGCTGCTCTTAAATGCATAACAACCAGAGTCTTAAACTGCACAGATGTGGCCATCATTACTTAGCCTAGCTTCTTTTACCCACTCTAACATCTCACATCATGTGTGACCTGCCTCCGGTAGCATCTCTTACCCCAAATGCATTCCCCCGGTGCTTATGTAACAAGAAAACCTTTCTGAAGAGCAGGCCAGGGAGCAGGAACTCTCAAAAGAACATGAAGTAAGCTGTTAATGACACGTTAGTTTTGCAAAAGCTTCTGTCATGGAATGGTAAAATAAGGGTCTCAGAGACAGCTCAGCCAGGGAACGGCTCATGGCACGGTTGTCCGGACCAGATACTGAACTCCGGGCACCCACATAAAAGCCAGACACTAACATGTAGACAGCTCCAATATGGGGGCTCCTCTGAGGAGGTGGGAGGCTGAGATGGAGAATCCCTAGAGGCTCTTGGGCCATCCAGCCCGGTGGACCAAGCTGTGTCTATAGACAAGTCTCTTCTAGATGAAAGAATTGACAGAAGTTGCGTTCTCTTCTTGGGGCTGAACAACTTCAGGACGAAGTCCAAATGCCTGTTTGAAGTAGTTCCTAAGTTTTTTAATTTCATTTCACCGAGAATACTTCAGAATGCTGGAGTCGTGTACATACCAAAATAATTACAGTCGCATTTGCTTCCTCCAAATAGCATTTTTCTAGAAGCACTGAGAAGTGGAAACATCCTCAGATTTTGTAATTATTTTCTTTTTAAATCTTTCCCCTATACACATATTTTTAAAATTGTGTTTAAACTTATTTTCTGCATTTTATTTATTTTAGAGAGATGCATGTGATCCAGCGTGTGGATTTCTGAGGGAAGACCACCCTCAGGAGTCAGCTCTCTGCTTCCAGCCTGTGGGGCAGGGCCCTGAGCTCTCATCCCTTAGGCATGAGAGCAGGTGTCTCTACCCACATACATATGTGTGTTCACGTGCACGCATATTGATGATTTTATTCTTTTTAGTAATTCTCTGGAAATACTTAACTATTTAATATTTTGATGTTAAGTACTTTATAATTCTTTAGTCTTTTACATTCTCTAATTTGAAAACAGTTTAGTGATACATAACATTTAAAAAGTATGAATCTTTATTTATTTATTTATTTTCTGAATAAGAACCAAGGAGACAACAAACAAGACATTCTAAGTTCCCTGCTAAAATGACTAAGGAAAATCCGGTCAGCAGCCCCTTGCCCCGGGGCTATGAACCCTTTGGATGTCAGGGATGATGACACGCTTCTCTTTAGTCTGTAGCAGGAGCTCACAGCAGCGAACGCTGCCCTCATCATTGTCATCGGCCCCTCTCTCTGCCTGGGCCACCATTACATTGTAATCCAAGGCAGCTTCATGAGGCTGTGCTAAATTCTCCTCACACCATCTGTTCAATATTCTGCTGGTGTTCACAGGGCGTGCCGTATCGAGGCGTTTCTGTTCCAGACTTACCTGCAAACATACATACCTTCTTAAATATAAATCTTCCTTCACGTGACCCTGAGACGGATTTCATAAACATGATGGTAAGGGAGGCTGTGGGCCCGAGAGGGCTGCAGTTAGGAACCTAGGTGACCGTTCTTGATGGATAGAAGGACAATAGAGACAGAGGTCAAAGGCCATATCATTAGGGTGTCGGTACAGTAGGAACCTGACATTACTCACACTAACCTACTCCTTTTTCTCTTTCTTGATTAACAATATGCACTGTTCTCTTTTGACATCAGTTTTTTTCTTTTTCCCTCCAAATTAACTTTACCATTGGCTGGACTGAATCCAGGCATCGGGCCGCTTTACAAATCCCAGTCCCACTTGAGCCGCATTGAAGTAAACCGAGATTTGCCAAAACTTTGTTTTCCTCCCATTTTCCATTCTCTCTGCAACTTAAAGTATCCCTCCAACTTTGAACTTCAGTAAGCTCTGCAAAAAACACCAAAGCCCTCTACAAGAACGCTTTCGATCCGCTTCGGTTTATGAAGATTTTGTCCGATTCCAGTAGGTCTTTAAGCTAAGCCTACATTTTATGAGCTGTGTTCCCGGAGGAACACACTGGATAGTAGAAAGCGAAACGACCCTCACTTGTGGACCACACATCTTTCCGTTCTTCCTGGCTGAGTGCGTCCTTTTTTAGAAATGACACACGGGCTCTGTTCAGAGCTGCCGTGTGCTCCGCCACTGATAGATCTGCGTGGAATTCACCCCGCAGAAGGAGCATATGGGAGGAGCTGATGACCTCACCCCAGCTGTCATCTTGCCCCCCAGCTGTGTCCAATGGCATTTAGTTCAGAAGGACTGATGTTGTGATTGCTCATAGAAGTTAAGGTGCTCAGAGTAATAGCAGGCTCTGCGGGGCAGAAGAAATAAGGTCGCTTCTCCCTGACCTTTAAATGTTACTTATCTGCTATATAATATGAAATTAAAACAGGGGGCAGCTGCTGTGGTCTTCCACCATGTTCAGTATTGTCTGTGTGCCAAACGAAGATACTGGTGGGAAAAAATAATAGTTGGGCATCATACCTGGTGCCTGTTATCACAATATTTAGACTCCAAGGTAGAGGACTGCCACACATTCAAGGCCAGCCTGGGCTACATAGTGAGCTCAGGCCAGCCTGGGCTACATTGTGAGCTCAGACCAGCCCGAGTTCCTGTGTGCTGTATGAGCCCATTTCACAAAACAGCAGTGAGCAGCCACACTACAGAGGAAGGAGTTTGCAGGGTCCCGAGAGGTGACTCAGTGGGCAAGCACTCTGACCGCTCTTCCGGAGGACTCCAGTTCGGTTCTCAGCATCCACGCCGAGCCTCACGATGGTCCACTCAGCAGCTCCAGAGGGTCGGAGGCTCTCTTCTGGCCTCTGTGGGTACTGCATAGACATTTGTATGGCAAGACACCCATGCAAATAAAATAAAGTAAACCTCTTAGGGAGTGGGGTGTGTATGTATACGTGTGTGTGTGTGTGTGTGTGTGTGTGTGTGTGTGTTGCATGTGTGTCTACGATGAGGTGCAATTTGGTTAAAACAAGAAATCTTATGCTTCATAAAGGGACAATTAATAATTTCTAACAATTCTGTGAAATAATACTTTATGGTCCTGGATAATAGTGTGGGTTCTGAATCAGGTATGGGTAGGGTAGGTTTATGATACTTAATTACCTGAAAGGTTTCTTGAGACAGGGTCTCATGTGGTCCAGGATAACTTCAAACTTTCTATGTGGCAGACAACAGGCTTGAACTCCTGATATCTCGACTGTTGGTATGGGAGATGTGTGGCCCTAGGCACGGTTCTGTGTATTAATTTTGCATAAAATTAATATAAATTTATCTTGTACTGGTATAATTCTGTATTCATAGGTACTTGATAAACATGTTCTTAATGTTTAATTACACAATTTTGTAATAATAACTCGATCTAGAAATCAAGTGGCATATTTCCACATCATCAATGTTTTTTTTCTTTTGAAAATTATTTATTTTTAAATATACATGGCTTCTCACTATTTTTTATTTGATATTTAAATATATTAACTCAAAACAAGGCATATGTACCTAAGAAATGGAATGTTGCTTTAAACTAAAATGGATTGCTTTAAATATTTATGACTTTAGTCATGAAAATTATCCGTAGATTTTGTGAGAGAAGCATGCGACAGTGTCTTGCTGTACATTGATTCTCTCGGAGGATCCAGACATCGGGATACGGACAAAGAAGTACATGTAAAGCAGAAGACACCTGAAAATAATTAGCCAGTATATTTAAATGATGCACACTATTAGACTTATCTATTATCATTTTCCAAATACTCACTTTCCACAGACAAAGACAGCTGCTCCAGGATACTCTATTCACACATACACACCCACACATGCACATGCATGCATGCACACACACGCTCATGCACATTTGCACACACATTTGCACAGGTGCACATACATGCACACACAAATGCAGCGTCCTTCCTATATTCACTAGTCGAGCGTGAAACACAGAGAATAGGGTAATGCAGCAAGCTGGATTGGGCTTTGGGGAAGCTGTAAGGACCAGTGCTCTGGAGTATCCCCAGACCTTCCCGGACCCCTCCCTGACTGCAGTGTGCTGCCGGGGTAACCATCCCAGGCGGCGGTATCACCTTGCTCCAGTGATAGCACCATGGGCCTTCCCTTGCTGATGACCTCCCCCCCCCCAAGTAGTCTATACCAGTGGAGATCTATTTCCCTTTGGTTCTGGATAAGTATGGTTAGAGTGGGTTCTGGATCAGCTGTGGGTAGGGTAGGTTATTCTGGATCTTCTAACAGAATTGGGGCCTTGGCTCTCAGCACCTCCTGAAGGCTTCCCAACAACCCTTGGGATTCTTGCCTAGCAAACACATTGCTGTGATTGAGTCTCTCTTCATGTTCTTCCTCCTTTGGTTTGCGTGTCTGGGATATCCTTCTGTGTTCTCTTAACAAAAACATCAGTAAGGATTTGAGTCCCACCCGGGATGTCGGTCTCAGCCATTTTTTATATTTACAAAGACCCAGCTAATAGGGCCACAGTTGTAATGCTAAGGGACAGAAGGCAAGGGCATCACTCTGTGTCCCCCACTTAGTCTGGGGCAGCTATTAGAATCTTTTGTACAGCAAACTGCAGTTGTTTTGACAGCCATGTATCCTGCTCCCTGGAGAGAGTTCTGATACTAGAAGAGTGAGCAGAGACGAGTTAAGATCTGTTTCCGTTAACTTTTCTCCATACCACATTTTTCAAGGGAGTCAGGATTCAGAGGGTGGCGTGGCTGTTGCTAAGGGATGTAGTCTCTTAGCTCCCCCTTGGATGTTACTGTAACTCCAGTTTCTTCCTCAGTACATTCTAAGTAAAAGTCTTAGCATGGGAAGATGGGAATAATTCCTGCCTTGCCCCAAATGGGCCTTGCTGTTCTCACAGAGCCCAAGGGTCATGTTAGTTTGGCTGATGAAATCAGTACACATTGCTTTATCATTAGCAAATACTAATGGACCAGTTTTATCTGGTCCCCAGTGTCCTCATCACCATATATTAGACTCCTGTCCAGCTAGATAGAGAGTTATCATCACTTTGGACTGTGTCTAAATAAAATGCCAAAATATTTGACGAAGTCACTCAAAATTTTAAACAAATGATCTCGACTGGCTGTATTTTGATGTGGCTAACAGTGGCTGCTGTCGGGGTGGCACTGTCCTGTCGTGTCATGGCGAGCCCCTGAGGATGGTGCATGAGCCTCAGCGAGCAGAGGGTGCACAGCACTGAGCCTGTGGCCCAGGCTTCCCTCACTTTCCTCATTTCTAAATCTCAAACAATATGTCTTGACTGGGGGGTTCTTGTGACATCAATACCCAGCTAAAAGATGTTTCTTCAAACATGGTAGTTCATAGCATAATATCCAAAAAGGATGGGTGGACAGGCATGTGCCCTTGGACCTTAGTACTTGGGAGGCCTAGGAATTCAAGGGCACCCCGGGCTACAGACAATGTCAGGAGCAGCCTGGGATACATGAGATCATGTCTCTGTAATCGATTAAATGAAAGTAGCATGCATGTGTCCGTCATGTAAATTTAGAGGTAGAGCAGTTGTGCTAGCAGTTCATGTTGAAATGAGAGCAAGGGTGTATTGTTTAGGGTGGGGATAATTACCTAATAACATAACATTTAAAATCTGTCCGTGCTAGTTCCCAAATACGTATCCTTTAGGATATTTTAGTTAAAAAATTTCTATTTAGTTTTATTTACATACAATAAATGTTCTGTTGCAGGCTGTATAAGCTATATTAAGTCCCAGCATCAGTCTCCATACGGTGCGTTGAACTGCTGAGAACAGAGAAGGAAGCTTTTTTCATTTGTTAGTTTGGTTTGGTTCAATTATGGGTTTTGTTTTGCTGGCTATTTTTTGAGACCTCTAACATTCCATATAGACCAGACAGGCCTTGAACTCAGACAACTCCCCCCTACCTCTGCCTCTGAAGTTATGGGATTGAAGGCATGTACCTACCATGACAGGCCTAAATCTCTTAATCTTTGAAAATTAAAACAATATACTGTTTCAAAGACCAAACATCAGATACACTGTACTGTTGATTTAGCACCTACCTTTGGATATACATATTCAAACATAGTTATGTTCCTTGCATATAGACACATGCTGTTCTTGCTATATATTTTAAAGTTTTGGTAAAATTATACCCAAAACAAAGCATAGAATAAGTATGGAAATATTGCTTGATTGTACCGCATATGAAACAAGAAATGAAGACTCTCCAGGCTCTTGTATAATGTGGGTTCTCATTTTCATTTTCTTTCAAGTTGGAAAATAATAAGACTTCCATAGGTTACAGATCTCTCTTAAAGTGATACAGTGCAACCAGGGACATCGATGTAAAGATAATGGGCAAAGCAGAGAAGGGAGGAATCCCCTTGAATGTAGAGTAATCCTTGCTCTCAAGAGACAGTTGCACTCATAACTGAAGGAAGAGAGAAGTGTACACTCTCCTCATTTTCAGTCTTTAGATATCCTGACCTGCTGGCTATATATTTAAATGATTTTATTATTATATCTAAGTACACTGTAGCTGTCTTCAGACACACCAGAAGTGGGCAATCAGGTCTCATTACGGATGTTTGTGAGTTACCATGTGGTGGCTGGGATTTGAACTCAGGACCTTTGGAAGAACAGTCAGTACTCTTTTTTTTGTTTTGTTTTGTTTTTTGTTTTTGTTTTTTGTTTGTTTGTTTGGTTGGTTGGTTTTTTGAGACAGGGTTTCTCTGTGTGGTCCTGGCTGTCCTGGAACTTACTCTGTAGACCAGGCTGGCCTCGAACTCAGAAATTCACCTGCCTCTGCCTCCCAAGTGCTGGGATTACAGGCGTGCGTGACCACGCCCAGCTCAGTCAGTACTCTTAACCACTGAGCCATCACTCCAGCCAATCACTTTATGTGATTTTAAATATCACATAAAGACTGAAAACAAGACGAGCAAATTTCCTGGCATGCAGCCAACTTCCAGCTTAATCTAACAGAGACCTCCCTCCCTTTCCCCATGTATGTGTGCATGCATATAACACACCCCATAATAGAGCAGGCATCTTCTTCATAATTGACTTTACTCATCAGACAAGTAACTCTTCTCACGAAGATAAATCCACCACCAAAGAGAAACATGTTGTGACACTCATTTTAGCATCATGTTGTACTGGGATAGGCTGAATTTTTATTTAAAATTATTAGGATTAGTGTGACGGTGGACACCTTTAGTCCAGTACTTGGGAGGCAGAGAAAAGCAGATATCTGTGAATTATAAGCCAGCCTCGTCTATATAAAGAGGATGAGGCCAACCAAGGTTAGATAATGAGGCAATGTCCCAGAAAAAGAACAAAATAATAAAATCATTCCTGTTTGGGCTGGAGAGATGGCTCAGCATTAAGAACATTTTCTGCTTGAGGTCCAAGTTCATTTCTGATCATCTGCCTGGAGGGGCGTATAACCACTGTAGCTTCCTCTCTTCCCCTCCTCTGTCTCAGACAGACAGACAAACAGACAGACAGACAGACAGATACACACACACACACACACACACACACACACACACACACACGTTATTTTTTTAGGAAAGTGCTCAATGCTGATAACGATACAGCTAAGACTAGGCTGCTGTACAACTTCCAAAACTCATGTGCTGTCCCACGCCACCATTCTGTGCAGATTCCCGGTGCACAGCTTGTGCTGACTGTGGTGTCGCATTTCTCAACCTGAGTTAGTCACATAACTTATAGAGACCCCACAGACACAGCCCCACGCACGTGTGTCCAGCTGCCCACACCCTGAGAGCCCTCAAGAAGAACATATCATAGTAAGAAGCCCGCTTGGTCAGTGGTTTGATAATCCATGTCCTTGTCTTCTGAGTTCCTGTACTCTGTCTACTCTGTCTAGAGCAGGGTCTCCCTGACAACAGAGGATTGTGGCTTTCCTTAAGGTACCCGTTAGGACATCTGTGCCACAGGCCCTTTAAGTAGGTTTTTTTTTTTTTTTTTTTTTTTTTTTTTTAATTTTCTTGTTTAACCCCTTGGCAGACAGTTACATGCTTAGATCTTCGCTGATAGTACCCACTCTGGGGGAATGGTTCCTGGTTTTAGTCAGAGGGAGGAGCCCACGGGTCTCTGCAGTGACTTCTGTGCACTCACTCCAGTGGTTGAAAAGCTCAGCATAGCAGATGCACCATGGCCTCATCCAGTCTCAAGCAGTAACCTCAGCTTCCCTGAGAACATCCTAATCTAGTGAGTTTGTGGTGTGAAAATGACAAATGACGTCATCACTGGGCTCCTAGCCCACAGTGGCTCGTGCCTTGTACCCATTTTCAGTAGCATTGTGGATACATTCGTTATACCTTCAGCAACCCCCAATTCTTCTTATACATTTCTCTTTAGTTTATTTACTGTGTGTGTGTTGGGGAGTGTGTCGCTGTACACATGTGGTCAGAGGGAGTCTTCTGGGAATCAGTGCTCCATTCTACCACGCAGTGTATGGGGCTCACTCATCCATCCGAGCAGCAAGCACTGCTGCCCACTGAGCCCGCCCACCAGCCTACACCCTAGTTCTTTCCCATTTCTACATCCTATACACATTCAGGTCTTACAGACACTCCTGTCTGCAATGCATGTTGAACTGTTCTGACTGTGGTAGTTCTCTTCCATCCCTTTCCCTCCCCCACTTTTCCTCCCTGTTCCCCTCCCTTAAGAAAACTTATGCTGAAGCACCCACATAGAAACAAGATAAATCCATCAGTCAGCAATAACCCTCAGGACTGTGAATATAGGCTTTCTCATAGGGCAGAGGGACGCTGTGTGTAAATGACTAAGGTTACATTTCAGTAGAAGAAAACTTAACTCAGGTTTATTTACCTAATCACTATGGTTATTAATATGTGTGTTTTACACATGTCTATGTGCTCTGAGGTGTCATTTGCAGCCATATTGTCTGAGTGGTGTAGATACAGAGTTCCTGGAATATTCTGTGTCTCACTCAATAATTTTAAACATGTCACTAAAAATGTAGGTCACGGCTAGCACATATCAAAACAGAAATTGCTGTGCATTGTGACCTGAAGTTCTGATAGAGTCCTTTTTATTTGATGTGAAGTAGCTCAGTCGTTAGCATTTTAAATGAGAAGCTGGAGAGATGGCTGAGGCATTGAGAGCAGATAGATTCTTGCCAAGAAATGGGATTTGGTTCCCAGCTCCCACATCAGCTGACTACCAACTGCCCATAACTACAGTCCCAGAGGCATGTGACACCCTCTTCTAGCCTCTCTGTACACTTGTACACACACATAAAAATAAAAGTAATCTTTAAAAGATAAAGGTTTAAAATAGATGCTTCTCAATAGGGTACTTTGAAATATCATTTTTGGTTCTGTTTATGTGAAGTTTATTAAATGGAAGCTTACTGCTATTTTGAGCAACTGCATTTTTCTTTAGTATGAGATATCCAGGATAATTTGTCGCTCTGCATTTTCAATTTTCATCAAGCTAAGAATATAAAGCGAGCTATATTTTGTTCCTCTGTAGTGTAAGGGGTTTTTCCTGATTAATGTTAATTTTGTCACAAACTACATGAGATCATGCATTTAATGAGTTTCCATTTTGACCAGCCTAGGTTGCCCATTTCTTTAAGATTTTTATAGATAAAAGATTATCATACTGTTTTATTGAAAAAAAAAAGTCTTGCTATGTAGGCCTGGCTGGCCTTGAACTCACTGCAGAGACCAGATGCTTCTCAAACTTATTTCTCACTAGTGCTACCTGAGTGCTTAGATTACAACCCTGTACGACTATGCCCGGCTCTTAATGTTATCAGAATTGTCAAAACGGACACCATCCAACCATTGGCTGAGTATCTTGGGGTTTGTGCACATTTTAATAATGCATGCTCTTGGGATTCAGTAGCATGTGGTTTTCTCCAGGAGCAGCCTCGGTTGGGAGAGGACAGTCAGGCAAGGGCGACCTCGCCTTTTACCTACTTTGAAAGCCAACCCACACTGTTCCCCAAGCCCTCTTTCCCTTTTGTTTATTATATTCCAAATTGTTTTTAAACGGTAACACAAGGTATTATATCCCCCCGGGAATGGCCCATTACGTCCTGAACATCAGTGTCATTCCAACCCATTGGGACCGTGGCATTAATCTCACTTAAAGCCATAAAAAGGAAACAGCAGTAAAGGCGCGATGCATAAAGCATTATTTTAAACAGCTAAAAGAGGGAGCGTGTGAGGGACATTAAATGTTCCCTCTCTCCGAGCCCCCGTAGCTCTTGATATATCTCTGTGCGACTGAGCAAGTAGGAAGTAACGGTGAGATTATTAGTGGAGAGGGGAGCTTACCAGGGCCATGAAAAGGGGCCGCTCTGCTTTCTGACTCCTTTCTTCTCCAGTGCAGGTAAAAAGAGAATCATTTAAAGGAGCCCCCGTAGGACTCTCTTTTATTGGTTTCCTTTCTTAGTTAAAGTTACCAACAGGTTCATTCATGAGGCGATCTTGAAGGTTGTTTCGCTGTCACCAAGCCACCATTAAGGTGAATTGTAAAGGGTACCACCCAAGTATAAAGATGCCTGGTAAGAAAATAAGGCCTTTATAGAAAAGAGCAGCAGTCCATCAGATCTTTCCTTTTCAAACCAGGCAGGTTCCCACTCAGAAAGATTAATTACAGTCAGGTTGTGAAGACAGCCCAGCTCTCTCTCTCTCTCTCTCTCTCTCTCTCTCTCTCTCTCTCTCTCTGTGTGTGTGTGTGTATGTGTGTGTGTGTATGTGTGTGTGTCTGTGTGTGTGTGTGGTGTGTGTCTGTGTGTGTGTGTCGGTACATGTGTCTCCCTTTCAACATTACAAAGATAAAGCGTGTGATTAGTGTGCATGTAGCCTGTGATCAAACCAGCACAGAGACTTGTGACAGGAGGTTCAAACGCTTCGTGGATTGCTGGTGCTGACAGGTAGATCACACAGCCCTTAAACAGATGTTTAGCAAGAGGAGGAACGGCTGTGAATTCAGACAGCAATCTTTCTCTCGGCCAGTTTAGCCTGTGAAGTATTAAAAGTCCCCAAAGACACCGAGTCCTCTGCAAAGGGCATAAAAGTTACTAAGAAGCCTCTATGAAATCGCTTCCTTTCTTTTTATTAGCAAGGTTTTTAATACTGTCTGGATTTGAACAAGGCCACACTTTGTGCAGGACCAGGTGACTCTGCACATTCCGTTCTTCCGGTGTGTCGGTGTGTCTAGTGCTGGCTGATTAGCCAGTTTCTACCTAGTGTGCTATGTATGGTTAAGAGATACATCTGCATAGAACAGAATATTTGAAGTCAACTTAATTTAGGCTTAATTTAATTTGTGTACAAATATAAAACCAAATACTATTATAAGAAACCATCCTTTCCTAAACCCACCATCCTATTTTTCTGAATTTTCATGGTGAAGTATATATCACCAATAATTCATGTTTATATTACTAATGCTCTCTAAGAATGTCTTCTATATTCTTTCAGGACAAGACTAGAATGTAAACATGATGTAGATACCTGTGTGTATGTGTGTGTGTGTGTGTGTGTGTGTGTGTGTACTACAGAGATACTATGCAGGCATGAATTATTTTATCATTTCATTACTATCACAGGGCACCATTGGCCTAAGACTCCTGTCAACTGAATAAATGTGTTTGCTGCTGGTAACTTTCCCAGGTGTCATTATAAATTCTCTTCTCTACATTATTTGTAGAATCAGACAAACTAATAGAAAGGAACACTCAGCAGGACCCAGCCCTTTCACTGCCTCAGGGCTAAGACTCTACACAAATGACTTCCTTAATTCTCTGGGAAACATTTATATGTAATTGATAGAGCAAGGGAAAAGAATTGATTCTTGCAAATTTTGCACTTTCTAATGGTGATTTCCAATTTCCGATTTCTGTATTAAGTTCAAGTTAAAGAGAACCATGGCTGTCAGTGGTGTAGCCATATTAAAATAGACATCAGTGAAGTCTCACCCATGCGTGAGCGCGCACACGCACACGCACACGCACACACACACACACACACACACACACGCGAGACAGACACTGGGAGGTTTCTGGTACACAGTTCCCAGATTTCCAGTTGAGAATTAAGAGAGTTACTTTGTGTGTGTGCACCCTGACTTTCAGTCATCTTGAAGGAGGTTCTGCAGTGCCTGTCCCTCTCCATGCCTGGGGTGTCAGGGACCAGGAAGCCTCCCTCACAGCATTATCTCATTCTCTGTGCTTCAGGGTTTTTTTTACTCACTGAAATTTTCCTTTAAAAAAAAAAAAGAAAGAAAAGAAAAGAAAAGAAAAAAAGAGTTGTTTGTAAGCAACTTTCACAATTATTTCTTACCCGGGAGTGCGGTACTGCCTGTTTGAATGTTTCCAAGAATGTATTGTTCTTATGTGACAACAGGTCAGAAAGACTCTGCATTAATTACACTAACATATGGTTATTAACAGATTCTAGCTCAGGGAGCAATACTTCACAATGTTATCCTGCACACAGTCAGATGTTAGCCATATTGTCGGTGCTGGCAGCCATTGTTCCACTCATTTACTTCACAGAGCTAATTACTCCCTAATAATAGCTTTACCTTGGAGTTTTTCACTTGCTTGTGCCAGCAAACCTGTTCGCACTACATATGCTAATTATTGGCACTTACTCCTTATGTTAAGATAGCTTTAAGTTCATGCTGAGCTGCCTGGCTTTCGTGCCGAGCCAGCTGGCTGCAAAGTTCCACCTTTTTTTACTAAAGTCATTAAAAGTTTTAATATGGGCCCATCTTGTTCTCTTTACAAGATCACTCTTTCCGGAATTCAAATGAACGTGCGCGGTTACCCGCCCGCGGACAATTGCGGATGATAAAGAAGAAAGTCTTGGGTTCCTTTGAGAAATCTTAAAGCCAGCCTACCGTCTTTGTGGCCCTTCTCCGGCAGGCTAGCAAAGATGAGAGGACGATTTTACATTTAAACTCGGGTCATTCTGTGTGTCTGAGGGCTCCATATGCAGCAAGCATGTGCATGGATTTACACACACACACACACACACACACACACACACACACATGCACATCTACATTCTGCGTTTTCTAATGTCTCTTGAGAATTAGTCTCAGGAACCAGTGGGGTTTAATTTATGCAGGTTGTTGCTGTTTGGGTAATATCCTCTCTGAAATCTTTCCTGTAATATATATGTGTGTGTATACACACACACACACACACACACACACACACATATATACACACACACACACAAGCATATATGTATATATATATATATTTTTTTTCTTATCATTCTCATTTCAAGAGATTTCGGATTAATGCCAGGGCCAAAGACTGCACTTGAACTCTGTTCAGGATTCCCATTGATATCAGCGGGAGATAATATTTAAGTGTTGTTTTCAGTCAAAGTAAAATATGGTTTCTCTGGGTTTAATGAACAAATATCTTCATTTGGTTCACATCCAAATATAATTAGAAACTACATCCACTCAATTAAAACCCCAACTTTGATGAGTTCAAAATGGATTTGACCTTTCTTGGTGGTGAATTTGGGGGTGGGGGTAAATCTTCTGAGAATCTCCCAGGGTAGTATACATTCTTAGGCATGAACTCTGTCTAAATTCATATCTGTTTTTAAAAGACAATTTAAAAATATTTAATCTTTTGGTGTCCGCCTTAATAATTGAACTAAAACAAAAAGTGTTTATGTCGTACTTTAAGGTATATAAATCTTTTTTCATCCCCTCCTCCCCAATTACCTATATTTTGTTAAATTGGGATTTTTTTTCCTGCTAATATGCTCGCTGTTGTTGTTTGTTTTAAGAAGCACTTAATGACTTGTCTTCTAGAATTCCTAAAAATCTAAGTGATACTTAGAGGCTCATGTTTAGGGGTCACTGGTAATAGAGAACAAGGCCAGCCATGGAATAGAGGCAAAGTGGAGAAGATTTGTACACGGTTGGTTCCTTCTCTTTGGACTCCTCCTGAGGGATGGCAAATGACAGGGGAACCAAATAGCCAAGAAATTGAGAAGTGGGTTTCCGGTCAGTACAAATCCATTCTTTCCAGAGAGACTCAAATGTCTACTGTGAAGTATGATTTCTCTTCAATGTCTTTTGGTACCTGGGTAGAAGGGGTTGACTGGCAAAGACTTAGAAGCCAACAATAAGGAGAGTCAAAAAGACTATACCATTCTGAGGACTATACCATCTCTACTGACCTGAGAAATAATGACTTTAACTTTAGCAATATATATGTAGCAATATATATGTATCCATACATTCATTGAGTTCTTGAATAGATGACCTATCTTCATCTGACTCCATTTTCGTCAAGCTGTTTTGGAGACAAAGAATATTAATTTAAGAGCACAGCTGTGTCTGAGCAATAGCTCAGTTGATAAAAATGTTTCAAGTGAACAGACCCAAGTGTGGTCCCCAGAAAGCACGAGAGAGCTTACTCGTAGTCCCAGGCTGGATAAAGCTATAGAGGCGGTGCCTGGGGTTCACACTGGCTTGTTTTGCTGAACCACGAGTCTAAGCCAAAGAGAGACCATGTCCTAAGAAGAAAAGACGAATGGCTGGGAAAATGTTGACCTTGCTTTCTCCATTTCTCTTCTTCTCCTTCCTCTCTTTCATGCACACACATATGTGCATACCATTAACATGCACACACACAAAAATTAAATAGTAAAAATGATTATCTGCAACTTAAATGAAAAGTGTTTTTCATTAGCAAGGTTTCAGGATTAGGAAGGTTTCAGGATACCCCCTCACCCCCCCCATCCTATTTTCCTAACTGTTCTTGGGCAGTGTGTTAGTGACTGCAGTTATACTAGATGCTCGGAGACATGAAGATGTGGTCGCTGTGCCACGTGGGTTGGCGCGTGCTGGCAATGATCTTTTCTTTTCTGAAGTGCTTGCAAAGTGAGATCTATATGGAATAAAACTATAATCGCAGTGATTAAGACCTATAACTCAGGAGCTATAGAGGAACCCTCAGTTTCCTTGATGTGTCTTGAGACTCTGTTTGCTCTCTCTAAAATGACAGATGAAATAAGTCCAAATAGCTCAGGGAAATTTTGCTTTTGAATTTCTTTAAAACTTTTAATGTCTCCACCAGTTCTGAGAGCAGGGTAATGGGCTGTGCTCTCATTTGAGGATTCTGGAACAGTTATTAGCCATCAACACAATAAAAAAATTGAGTGTTTCACAACTAGCCACGGTGGACTAAAAACTCATCCTGACTACTCTCTGGTGTCTAGGTAATTGTTTCCAGCTTTCTTATTTTCCTCGAGTAACTTCTGTGGCTCTGAACCGACTCTACACGATTACTGAAGTGATTAGTATGCTCTCTGCCTCCTAAAGCAGCGAGCCTGCTTCCCCTCACCTCCTCTGTGCTTTCAGTTTGGAAAGGGCAGAGCCCGCCACCTTAGGAAGGTGTTCTTCCTTTGAGTACTTTTTGCCAGGACAGAGTGCGTGACTTTAATGTCTCTTACGGTTGCACCCCCATGTTGCCAGGTCGCACCCCCATGTTGCCAGGTTTGTCCCTGAGGTAGTGGGAAGGTAAGGGTGTGCTGAGGCTCCTAGTTAGGGAACTGTTAAGTTTCCATACTAAAATGCTTTGCAATACATTTCTGCTCTTACCAGAGTTAAAAAGAAAAAAAAAAAAACTCAAAGAGAGCATATGGAAGAAAATCTTTAAGACAGCGTCCAGCACAGTGACTAGAGATCTGCATACTAACTTAGGCCATCTCCTGTAGTCACGCACATACACACACACACACACACACCACGCATACACATACCACACACATGCATACACACACATACCACATACACATATATACACATACGCACACACAAACACACACGCATGCACACACACATGGAGACCAACCGCAGTGAGCCCTTAAAGCAGAGCATTGCTTAGTCTTTGGTGGGAGCTACTGGAGCACCAGAAGGGCTCCACCTTCGAGGTCCAGAGTTCGAGTCTACAGGGCTCCTCTGTAGCATCTTACCAATGGAAGATGGGGCATGAAAGGTTGCTCTCTTAAAGCCAGGTACGTAAGTGCAGCTAGAGCAGGGGAACAGATACAACAGAAATCAAAAATGCTTAGAATCAGATTTCTAGAAATTAGATGCAATGTTTCGCTCACATCAGATTTCGAGACAAATATTCCTTTGTGGACCAGGGAAAGTAAAGCAACCTCACTCCCTCCCTCCTTCCCTTTCTTCCTTCATTTCTGCCTTCTTCCCTCCCTTCCCCTTCCTTCTTCCCCCTCTCTCCCTCCTTCCCTCCCTCCCTCCCTCCCTTCTTTCTGTCCTTCCTTCCTTCTTCCCTTTTTTTTTCTCCTATTCAGTTTTGATTGAAACAGAGTATCCTTGTGGAACAGGCTGACTTGATCCAAAACTTGCCATGTAGACTGTGCAATCCTCCTGCCTCTGGAATTACAAAGATACTCTACCACTCTTTGCAAATATTTTTTTAATTCAATAATAGTGTTTTAGAGGCTCATGTTTAACACTGCCTGTGAAAAATGTCCTTCATGAAGAAAGGCATATCTAAGTTAGATCCCAAGATTACTATAACATATGACTAAAGAAACACAGACTGAAGTCAAAACACATGCAGTACAATATTATTATTAGATTAGGCCACTGTTCTTTTTTTAAGGCAACATTAACCTCCCATCAATTTGTTGTTTCAGTAAACAACTTAATTTATGCACATTCAGGTCACTTAAAGCAAAAGACCTTGAAAAGTTATACCACATAAACATTAATAGAAAGAAACTATAGACAGCTTTCCCCAGAAGAAATTCGGATGGCCGAGAAACACCTTAAAAGATGTTCAACATCATTAGTCATCAGGGAAATGCAAATCAAAACAACCCTGAGATTCCACCTCACACCAGTCAGAATGGCTAAGATTAAAAACTCAAGAGACAACAAGTGCTGGCGAGGATGTGGAGAAAGAGGAACACTCCTCCACTGTTGGTGGGATTGCAAAATGGTAAAACCGCTCTGGAAATCAGTTTGGCGGTTCCTCAGAAAATTGGGCATGTCACTTCCAGAGGACCCTGGCATACCACTCCTGGGCATATACCCAGAGGATTCCCCTGCATGCAATAAGGACACATGCTCCACTATGTTTATAGCAGCCTTGTTTATAATCGCCAGAAATTGGAAGGAGCCCAAATATCCCTCAAAGGAGGAATGGATACAGAAAATGTGGTATATTTATACAATGGAATACTACTCAGCAATTAAAAATAATGAATTCATGCAATTTGTAGGTAAATGGTTAGACCTGGAAAATATCATCCTGAGTGAATTAACCCAATCACAAAAGAATGCACATGAAATGCAATCACTGATAAGTGGATATTAATGAGCCCAGAAGCCCTAAATACTCAAGACACAAATAGCAAGTCAAATGATTCTCAAGAAGAAGAAAGGAGAGGACCCTGGGCCTGTAAAGATTGCATCCAGTTTAGTAAAGAAACCAAGGGGGGAGGGGGAATTATTGGGGAACAGATGGGGGGGAGAGGAACTATGGGAACTATGGTGGGTGGGAACTGGGAAAGGGGAAAGCCTTTGGAATGTAAACATAGAATATAGAAAATAAAATAAAAAACAAAGTAAAAAAAAATCAAATGAATCTCAGAACGAAGAATCAAAATATCAAGACATTTCATAATGACAACATGGTTACATCATCAAAAAGATATGAAAATAATTCCAAGCATCTGTACACCTACTAATAAGCATAATGCGATATAATTAAAAGGATTAAAATGACAAATTTCAATATTTTTCTCTCTCACTGATGTAACAAAGTTGGAAGATGAGTTATCTTGGAAGACATGACATTCCTCTTTACTCCTAGTTACATTTGCAGAGCCGTAAGCTGGCCCATTGTAGAATGATTATTCTCTTATTTAAAAAAATGTAAGAATGAGATTATGGTCTGGGTCATTAAAAGTCTCTGTACATTCAATGTATGAAATTATTTTAAAGTATGTTTCTGGACAGAAGATAACACCAATTTATTTGGAAATTCAACAGAGACTTAACGAATCCATTGTCCAGAGGAGGAGCTGAGATTAACATGAGACACTATTCATAGTTAGATGGTAATGCAAATTAATTAATAAACAGAGATTTACCAGATTAAGAAAATGATTATTTGTAACAAATAGAGTACCACAGGAAAATTATCTTAATGAATCCAGAGAAAGACTTCAGCAGAATTTGACACCCCCATGCACAAAGTAAGGATAAAGGGAATCTTTCTCAAGTGTATAAATTATTTACATGAAGAACTTGTAATGTTTTGATATTGAATATTAGACATTTCCCTTTTAAACATTTCATTAATTATTGCCCTATAGCTAGCTCTTTCAGTGTAAGAAGTTGATGAAAACTATCAGACTCCAGTACAGAGGATGTGATCACAATGTGTTCATCCACAAATGATGCCATGTACATGGGAAACACTAACAAATCTATTTTTAAAATCTAGTTAATTCTACAGAGTATAGAAGGGACACAGGTTACAAAGTAAGCATGCAGAATACATTTCCCGTATGCGAGAGACAGGCGAAATTTGGTATAAAAAGGCATTTAAAACCTTCTTCAAAGCCTGAGATAATTTTTAAAATGAGTCAAAAGACGTGGAAGACTTGTATCGTTACAATGGAAGGAAGCTATGGATGAGCAGATTGGAAGAAGACATGAAGCAGGGACGCTGCTAACTCTGTCAGGTGCTTCGGCTCAGTGGCAGGCCTCAGGGACTGACCCTAGGGAGCAAAGGCTCATGGACCTTCAGGTCAAGTTCCCTTGTCCACTGTTTTGTTCCGTGCCTGCCTATGTGAGTACATGCTAAACACGGCTGCACACTGTGTGGCCACAGGAAAGGAGAGGAAGGCAAGCTGCCTGAGTCCTATTGTCCCCTAAGGGAACACCATCACACAGCTGACAAGGGCCCACTCGTGGACTACAGTATCAACCCCTGTCTCAAAACACTTAAATGTATACACATACACATGCACATGCACATGCACATACACATACACATACACATACACATACACATTCACATACACATGCACGTACACATGCACATGCACATACACGTACACATACATATATGTGAGATGAAACCATAAGCTAACTAGCAATCAAAGTATAAGATTATTTTGGTGACCTTGTGTTAGGTCAAGAAGATCAAAAGTATCCTCCCGCAAAGGAAAGAGGAGATAATGAATTTGCTTTCACCAGTGTTAAAATTGTTTCTTTTTAAACTGCAAACAAGATTAAAAAGCAAGCCACAGACTGACGGGAAAACATTTTTTAAAAAATACACATAACTGAGAAAAGTTATAAAAAAAATACTAAGATCTCCCCAAACTCAAGAATAAAATGAGATGTAACTAAATTAAAATGTTTGAAAGAAATGAACAGACTTTCAACCAAAGAAGATGATATAAGGATGACAGACAAGTACATTAAAAATACAGTCATCTTTTACAGTGAAAGAGGAATGAACGGGCCCGAAGTCAGGCACTGGAGAACATGCAGGCCTGGCTAACCTTGACAGGGTGGGCCTTACTCCAGTGAGAAAGACTGCACAGAACTTGACTTTCTGAGAATATTGTTGTGGGAATTTAAATAGCATGTTGATTTAAGAAAACATTTTGACAGTATTTGTTTGTATGTTTAAAGATTTACACTCATAATCAGCAATCCTACCCAACTTAAAAATTAAAATTAAATTTCCATAAGAAAAGTTGTGCTTGAGCAATCACAACAGTTTAATCTCAATCTCTCCAAATTTAAAGACCCAGATGAACAGATAAATTGTCATATCTCCCAATAGCAAAAAGACAACATGGAGTGGACGCCCAAAAGAATAATCTAGTGAGACACAGGAAGTGTGAACTTATCTCCTAATCATGATGCAAAGTGGAATAGGGCATAAGCTAAAGCCTTCAGACTATATTGCTCAAATGAAGTTTATAGCATCAAAAACTCATTGATTGTAAAGCTACTCAGTGGTCAATGAGGGTCAGGGAGAGGGGTCTGATCTGAGTGGGCAGGGAGGGTATATGACAGAACCAGGGTGTGTGTGAGGAGACCAGGGTGTGTGTAAGGGGACCAGAGTGTATGAGACAGATGAGGGGGTGTCATAGGGCCAGTGTGTATATGAGGGGACCAGGGTATGTGTGAGTGAGTGGACCAGGGTGTGTGTGAAGGGACCAGGGTGTGTGTATAAAGGGATCAGGGTGTGTGTGTGTGTGTGTGTGTGTGTGTGTGTGTGTGTGAGAGAGAGAGAGAGAGAGAGAGAGAGAGAGAGAGAGAGAGAGAGAAAGAGAGAGAGAGAGAGAGAGGACCATGGTGTGTGTATAAGTGGATCAGGGTGTGAGTGTAATAGGATCAGGGTGTGTGTGTGTATGTGTGTGTGTGTGTGTGTGTGTGTGTGTGTGTGTGTGTGACCAGTGGTGACCAGGGTGTGTGTGTGATAGGATCAGGGTGTGTGTAAGGGGACTAGGGTGTGTGTAAGGGGACTAGGGTGTGTGTGAGGGGACCAGGATGTGTGTGATGGGACCAGGGTGTGTGTGAGGAGACCAGGGTGTGTGTGAGGGGACCAGAGTGTATGAGACAGATGAGGGGGTGTCATAGGGCCAGTGTGTATATGAGGGGACCAGGGTATGTGTGAGTGAGTGAACCAGGGTGTGTGTGAAGGGACCAGGGTGTGTGTATAAAGGGATCAGGGTGTGTGTGTATGTGTGTGTGTGTGTGTGTGTGTGTGTGTGTGTGATAGGACCAGGGTGTGTGTATAAAGGGATCAGGGTGTGTGTGTGATAGGATCAGGGTGTGTGTGTGTGTGTGTGTGTGTGTGTGAAGGGACCAGGGTATGTGTGTGATAGGACCAGGGTGTGTGTGATAGGACCAGGGTGTGTGTAAGGGGACTAGGGTGTGTGTGATAGGACCAGGGTGTGTGTGATGGGACCAGGGTGTGTGTAATAGGACCAGGGTGTGTGTAAGGGGACCAGGGTGTGTGTAAGGGGACCAGGGTGTGTGTGATAGGACCAGGTTGTATGTGAGGGGACCAGGGGCTATGTGATGGGACCAAGGTGTATATGATTGGGATCAGGGTGTGTGTGTGTGTGTGTGTGTGTGTGTGTGTGTGTGTGTGACCAGGGGGTATGTGAGGGGACCAGGGAGTGTGTGATGGGACCAGGGGTGTGTGTGTGAGAGGACCAGGGGGTATGTGAGGGGACCAGGGTGTGTGTGTGATAGGACCAGGGTGTATGTAAGAGGACCAGGGTTTGTGTCAGGGGATCAGGATGCGTGCCACAAGACCAGGGTGTATGTGATGGGACCAGGGTGTGTGTCACAGGACCAGGAAGTGTGTGAGTGGACCAGGGTGTGTGTCATAAGACCAGGGTATATTTCAACAAATTTCCTTGTTTGCTGACTATATAACTCATGTGTCTATCTAAACTCTACAGGGAATATTAAAAACTTAATTTTATATATAATACATCTCTACAAATATAACCTTTGAAGTAATGTCATGATTTGATTAAGCCCGTGATTAGATAGAATTCAATGGATAACCCTCAATTGGATGAGAAAGCTGAAGAATATTATAATCTCAGAAACAAAATTAAGAAATAATGAAATGGGAGGGAGGGACGGAGGGAGAGAGAGAGAGAGAGAGAGAGAGAGAGAGAGAGAGAGAGAAGGAGGAGGAGGAGGAGGAGGAGGAGGAGGAGGAGGAGGAGGAGGAGAGAGAGAGAGAGAGAGAGAGAGAGAGAGAGAGAGAGAGAGAGAGAAGGTGAAGTTCCACTATGACTTAGATAGAGAGAGAAAAGCAGCAAATATCCTAGAACTCATTTAAAAAAATCCAACAACTTAAGTGTGGCTATATGAAGAGCAATCTTTTCGAACTGTCCAAATAAAATCAAATCCACCTATGTTTCTTTTTCATTGTTCAAAGTTATAGCATGTCAAAGGAAATGGTATTAAAGGCTACCAGAGAAAATAATTTGATTATTCATAAAACCTGGCATTTTAACTTACATTAGACAAAGTCACTAAACTTGGTCAGATTCCAGCCTAATGTGGGCTGCCATGTTGGGATGTTAATGCTTGAGACACATTTTGATGACTTCAAGCTCCTATTAATACATCACAGCTTGATATTATATCATTAAAAATTAGGAAAACTGAAATATTGAAAAATAAAAGTAATTGTCAGGAGGCAATTGTAAGAACTAAAATGTCCTCACTTTCTCTTCATGTGGGGGTAATAATAGATATTTATATTTTTAGGTGTATAGAAAATCTTCAAAGGTAATTACAGAAAGTGATTGAGTCACATCTAAGCTGCTGGCATGGAAAAGCACAATGAAATAAAATACAAAATTTCCCAAAATAGACAATGATGTTGTTGATGATATCCAAACATCGAAAATGATGAAAAGGGTGGATATTAAAAGCTAGAAAAGCAGAAAACATCAACTTTGTAAAGCATTATGTCAGAATATGCCAATAATTAAATGCTTTATGTCTTGAAATGGTTTACTAAACTATGTAAGTAAATAAGATGACCCATAGGCCATTATTGAGAGAAGCATAAAACTCATGGAAGTATCAAAAAAGAACAGAAAGTGCTAAGGTCAAAGAAGTGATTTTTAAAAAGACTTAAAAGATTTTTTAAAAAGTAACCAAATGCTGGGCAAAAGCAGGAACATTAGTTCATTCTGTAAATATAAAACCAGGGGCCAAGAGTGTACACACCAATAGATAGGTGTGATATGTGTTTCAATTTACTAGTAATATGTTATCATAGATGCTTGAGTGCATCTAATAAACCATACTTAGATTACAAGATGCAAAGTGAATAGTATTGTACTGAGTAGGGGGAGGGGAGTGGAGAGAGTGGGAGGGATGGAGGAGAAGAGGGAGGGAGGTGTGGGGAGAGGGGAAGGGAAGGAGAGAGGGAGGGAGCTTGGAGGGAGGAAGGGAGGGAGGAGCCATCTATCAGGACATCTTTCCCAGGCTTCTCTCAGTTGTTAGGTCTCTAGGGTGTAGTGTTTTGGAAGACACAGTATAGAAAACAAGAATTATCTTAAAAACTAAATCCAATATATAGGGGTAAAGATGTTTCTCAAAACACATTTATACAATCAGTTTTGATAATACTGGTTATATATTCATCAATCATGTCATTAATTACTGCAGAGTGAAGTAAGGTAGGCCATGTGCTAGTGATAATGTGGATTGTACATCTACCAATATATAAATAAAACCTTAATATTTGAAAAGAGTAAACATACATTTCAATGATGAGATGGCAAGAAAGGAATTTTAAACAGCTGATGACATGTGACAGGGGATAGGAGTCAAGTTTGAACTGTTCTGTAGAACCGTGAAGGAGCGTCTCTGTTGAGCATCCGGTTCTTACATCAATTAAGAAAATCATCTTCATTCTACTCTGGAAGTGAAAGAAATAATAATTCACAAAACATGCAACACGTCCACAGGGAAATTAAAATTAAGCACTTGGAGAGGTAATGAGGAAGAAAGCAAATATGGAATCCAACGGCAGATAGAGTTTTGTTTGAGTAAAGTCATGAAGTGTGTCAGTCTTCAGTGAGATTGAACAGTAACAATAGAGTAACTCAAAGAGCAGATTCAAGTCCTGCAGAGATTGCAAAGATAATGGTGGGGCAAGCTGATTCCTTATGGAAGATCTCTGTCTGTCTGTCTGTCTTTCTCTGTCTCTGTCTCTCGCTGTTTCTCTGTCTTTCTCTTTCTCTCTCTGTCTCTCTCTTTCTCCATCTCTCTATGTCACTGTTTCTCTCTCACTTTTTCTGTCTTTCTTTCTCTGTCTGTCTCTGCCTGTGTCTTTGTGTCTCAGTGTCTCTTCTCTCTCTCCTCCTCCCTCCCTCCCTTTAAATCAGCTTTGAGTTTGAAATCCTTATAAAAGACCATCAAGCCTGCATGAATCTTAGAAATACATCCTTGGGCAGCAGATTGGGAGTTAATTACCTTAAAATAATTTATCCTGAACCAACACTTACAAACCCTTCTTTTCCGTTTCCATTCCTCTCTCCCCTGTGTGCCTCCCATTACCAGTGACCATCGGATCTCTGCACTGTAACCTCTCGGTCTCCATGGAGCAGAGTTTGTTCAGCAGGGTAGCATGGGATGCAGGAAGCACAGGCGGGAAGCTGGGGGGAAGATGCATATTCTGAAAGAGGAGCTGCAGAGGGCCATAAGAAGGGAAGTGCACAAACAGAGGATCAGGAGTAGACAGAATTCCAGACATCAACTCAGAAACCAGAACTCGCTCATTATCATGCTGTGCGGTTAAAATGTCACCGTTGATGGTATACTAAGCAAAAAAGAGTACTTTTAAATGTGAAAAAAATGAACAAGTAAATAAATAAGTTAAAATAGGGGAATTTACCCTATCAGGTGTTTGAACACCAAAAGCTCAAAATATTATTAATTAATTAACACCTTCTGGAAGTCGTGGGCATAGTGGAGAGGGAGCTGGGACAAGGAGCATGGTGGCAGCCCGAGTCACCAAGGGAACCTGTTCAGCGGTGTCCAACGCGGCCTTGTCATTTTAAAGCCTGCTCCGTGGCAACACACTGTAAAGTCCTTGCAGCTTGGATATCTAAAACTGCCTGCTATTGGCTACTATAGTTGACCCTGGAGGAAAGTGTTATAGCCCTTGTTGTAGAAGAGGAAAGAACACATGAACCAGGAGCAATAGAGAATCAGCTTCAAATGGCCAGAAGCAGCTATCAAAACTGAAACCAAGAGAAGCTAGGCTTATTATTATTATTATTATTATTATTATTATTATCAATTGATTTATTATTATTAACAATTGAATTTTTATTTATTTACACTTCAAATATCCCCTTCCAGGTCTCCCCTCCACAACCCCCCTATTTCATCCCTCTCCTCCCCTTTGCCTCTAAGAGGGTGCTCCCCCACCTGCTCCTGCCCACCCTTCTAGCATCCCCCTACACTGGGGCATCAAGTCTCTCCAGGACCCTCCTTCTGATGCCAGATGAGGCCGTCCTCTGCTACATAGGTAGCTGTAGCCAAGGACCCATCCATGTACTCTTTGGTTGGTGGTTTAGTCCCTGGGAGCTCTGATGGGTCCAGTTCGTTGATATTGTTGTTCTTCCTGTGGGGTTGCAGTCCCCTTCAGCTCCTTCAGTCCTTCCCTAACTCTTCCTAGGGATCCCCTGGTTCAGTCCATTGGTTGGCCGTGAGTATCTGCATCTGTCTTAGTCAGGTTCTGGTGGAGCTTCTCAGAGGACAGCTATGCTAGGCTCCTATCTGTGAACTTGGGCATATACCCAAAAGATGCTCTAACATATAACAAGGACACATGCTCTACTATATTCATAGCAGCCTTATTTATAATAGCCAGAAGCTGGAAACAATCCTTATATCCCTCAACGAAAGAATGGATACAGAAAATGTGGTACATTTACATAATGGAATACTATTCAGCTATTAAAAACGACTTCATGAATTTTGCAGGCAAATGGATGGAACTAGAAAATATCATCCTGAGTGGGGAAATGCAGGGACAAAAAACTGGAGCAGAGACGGAAGGAAAGGCTATCTAGAGACCACAGCTCCACCTTGGGATCCATCCCATCTGCAAACATCAAACCCCGACACTATTGCTAAAGCCAGGCCTTTAAATAGTCATTTTTGCATGTTTTAAAAGAATCAGATCATCTATTTCAGTCGTTCCTTTAACTGTTCTGGAAGCTCCTGGTTGAAACGGGATTTGTAAAACTATATAGAAGACACAGCTCTGAGATCTTTCCTTTCCCAAGATCTCAGAATCCAGTGATTCTCCGGGATCTGCATGGGACATTCCTGCTCTGATCTGAATGTGCAGTGCCCCCACAGGCCCGTGGGTGGGTTTGGACACTTGGTTCCCTAGCAGGTGGAGCCATCTCAGGAATCTGTAGGAGGCATGTTGTCCACTGCTGGAGGAAACTAGCAGCTGGCTCTTCCGGTTCGGACCCCTCCCACTGCTCTTTGACTTCCTGGTCTGTGGAGATGTGAGCATGCCGCCTCCTCCTGCTGCTGCCAACTCAGATGCTAGGCTACCAACCACACCTTCCCCACTGGGTGGGCTGAACCTTAATCCCAGGAACCAATGTTGGCACTTCCTCCTGGAAGTTGCTTATTGCCACGGGTTTAGTCACAGCAGGAGGAAAGGAGAACAACACAGCTCCAGATGTAAAAGTTCGAACATGTGAAATGTTCCCACATGCAAAGTGAGGAAAAGAGGCCTCTTGTGACAACGATCACAGTATGAAATCTACATTGTGAGTAAAATTACCTTTAGAAATTCTATAAGATTGTCTCCAGGCTATCTATATATTTATATATGAAAGAAAAATTATGAAATTTGAAAGAGATATGAAAGAGAAATTAATTCAGCAACCAGATTTCTGTCCTGCCTCTCACAGACACCCAGAATTTGAAAACTTGAAAATGTAAAACTTACTTTTGGTTCTTGTCAGTTTATATAAAGTTATATCTAACCAGCCTTGACATGACCGTCGGCATATTGAGAAGGGTTTTTTTTTTCTCTAGTTAATAATAGAATCATTTCATTAAAACATAACAAAAGTAAGACCCAGCTGATGGCAATTACTTGGGGGGAATATTAGAATATTAGGCAGAGGATCTCCGTTCACTCGCCAAAGTGCGAGGAAATGAATCAGAGACAGGGAGAGGGAGGGGGAGAGGGTGCGGGGGAGGGGTGAACTTAAGAAGCTACGGTTATATGCATAGTTAAACCAGTCACATAACTTCATGACTTGGATTTTTATGACTGCTATACAGTCAAGTGAACCTTATAGCAATGCACTGCTAGCCATTGAACCCGCTTTGAGTAAATGTAAGAATTTCATTGTCTTCAGCCCGGGGAGTCTGTGATTAACCAGAGCTGGTTCCTTATGATTATTTAATGACATAGTATACTTGAAAACGTGCCACTAATGTCATATATCTGAAAAATAATTTTCCGAGTACAACTGATATTAGAGGTGACCAAGCGTCACAGAACGGAGAGGAGGCTTATATAATAATTGCACTCTTGCATTAGGAATGTCAGGCCACACTTGACAGCCCCAAAGGCCCATGTTGAAAGGCATTTCTGGACAAGATGTCAGCGTAATTGTAGCCCCCAGATCTGCAGGAGGAGGTGGAGTGTGAGCCTTGAAGGTCTGATCATTCTTAAAGGATTTTCAAGATTATGTCTAAAGAGCTGGAGAGACAGCTCCGCACTTCAGAGCACAAACTGGTTTCCCAAAGGATTGGGACTCAGTTTTCATCACCCATATCAGGCAACTTATAACCACCTATATTTCTGGAGAATCCAAAACCGTCTTCTGGACACACAGAGACACAGTTACACACACACACACACCCGTGCACATGCACATATAGGTGCACACATACACACAGAACAAATTTTTAAAACAAAATATTTTTTGTTGTTTCAAGATGTTTTGTTTTTTTTATATTTTTTTATTTTCTATATTCTTTGTTTACATTCCAAAGGCTTTCCCCTTTCCCAGTTCCCCCCCACCATACGTCCCATAATTCCTCTCCCCCCCAACTATTCCCCAATCATCCCCCACACACAGAACAAATTTTTAAAACAAAATATATTTTAAAAAAATTTCCGTAGTAAATGGAAATAAGGCTGCTAGCTCAAATATTCTAGGGCATGGGCTCAGATGTAAACAGGGACCAGCCACAGGCTGATTGATACCTAAGCTAAAACTTCTGTTAAAATAAGAAAAGCTCAAAAGTACTAAAAGTAACCCATAAGGTTGATTCCGAGGAAATGGTCCCCAAAGCTTTATTTCAGCCACAGCAGAGATGGTCATGTGCCCGTGCATCTGTGAGAGTGTCTTCCTGAATTATTGGAGACCAAGTCCATTACTCTGTGTGTTTAGGCAGTTTTACTGGATATGGACCATTGAAAACATATAAAGCTCTCTATTGTGTGACTGCTAATATTGAGTGTTACCATGAAGAGACCATAGGGCCCATGGACTTCTGTGGAATGAAAGACCCAGGGCGAACAGGCTCAATATGCAGCCCCGAGTTTATGGTTTAAAGAGCTAGGTTATGCTTAAAAGTCTAGGAATCGCTCGATTATTAACCCTTTAATTGGGATTTTTGAGTCATAGGGAATGTTTGTGTTTCCATTCATCTCTAAGAATAGCTCTTCTCTTGAGAGGTAGCCTGCATCTCCTCCCTCCCCTTGCCGAGGAGCAGGGGCTTTATGTGGGTAATTAAAAGTTGCGGGGCCACTCGTAAGCGAGCACCCACACAGCTCACTGTTGAGAGAGAAGTCTTGCCTCAGTTTGAAGAACTCCAGCTTTGAGAATGGCAGCCTAGCCCCTCCTGATCACACCCGGAAGCCCGGACAGATTTGGAGATTTAACCGGCACTCCCGGGCCTCGGGCTTATTTACCGGAGATATGAAAATGTTTAGATGTCAGAAAGCTGTTTTGGCAAGACTCTGTGTAAGAGATGTAGAAAGAATTTGCACCAAAATGTAAATCCTCCGGAACAGACTGGGTTTCCAGTGACCCCTGTGTTACTTGACCCCAGAATCAGCTCTCGAAAAGCCCTCGCGTGGAGAGGCTGGCTGTCACTAGCAGCCATTTTCGCTTGTTTCTGGAATCCGTCCTTAAAGGATAAATACCCTCGAAGTCTGCTTTAGTCAGTGTTCCTGTTTCTCCCAGTTTCCAACAGTAAACATATGTGTCCGCACACATTTTCTATTCTGCACCAATGAGGAATCATGTTCGATGGGCATAATGCAATCTAGAGGGAGACAAGGGAAGGGGAAAAAAAAGATTCCTTTACCAGAGCTGTCCCACCCAGCAGCCTTGCCAGGTAACGGCTGCCGTGTGGTGGGGTAAAGGAGCGAGGTGTCATATGCTTCTCTTCAGAGAGATTTTGTGATTCTGTGAAAGCAATTGATATTTGAACCACTTCCTAGTTTTCTTTTGAATAATTAAAATCCATTCGAGAGCCCAGTATTTGCCGGTTTGAATGGCGTTAGGGAGTCGCCAACTGGCATGGTTTTGGTGCCTCTTCTATTTGTTTCCGTTTTGAGTTGGGGAATATTTTTGTATTCCCAGAGAAGCTGTTCTGAAATATGTCATCCGTTTCACATTTTCCCTTCTTGGGCTCGTATTTTTATGCAATACAAAAATAAATAAATAAAACGCTTACTGGGACTCCAGGATGGTCATAATATCGGGGAACTGGATCTCTGCCAAATTAACCAAGACGTGGTGAAGATATGGCCAATTTTTGTCATTCTGAATTTAATATTTGGCTCATTTTTTAGCATAAATGTTGCACTAAGTTGAGTTATTTTCATTCAAAAAAAAAAAAAAACCCTGATACTATTTTGGCATCTTCTTTTTATAGACTGTATTCTGCATTACAACTGTTCACTGTATAATTTTGTTTCACTGAAGTACCTGGGTTAAGGACTTAGGAATTTTACCCATGACTTATACTACTTATATACTTATGCTATGTGGGTGTCGTGCTCAAAGGGAAGTGCTTTCCATTGCTTTTCCGTAGACGTTGGTTATGCTTGGCTTTCATGTATATAATTAATAAGACACCACAATGACTGAGCTCATGCATGTATTGACCGGGCATAATGTTTTCTACTATATCACACACTTTGGTGTCTGATACTGATCATCTGTTACAGAGCAAGTCAAAAAGTTGAAACTGACCTGCCTTTCACTCGTGGCTTCTAGAAGTTTTCCTGGGAGAAACCTGGATGGAGATTGCAACTGTAGCACTTAGAGAAGGGTCTGTCCAGGGTGTGTGATCCTAAGCCTTTCTGACCAACTTTCTCAATTAGTAGTCTTCTACCTTAGTGCATGTTTCCAGAGAGCCCATTAGAGCTTCAAATTAGCTTTCGTAGAGCGGCACTTTTCGTTGAGGACCACGTGGACCTAACAATGCCTTTATTAGCTTAGTTCGATACATGAGACCCTTTGTTCACATGAATGCGTGGACAGGTTTCTTGGGCCTGCTGTCTTTGTTTCTGGATTTCAAGGTAGTGAGACACAGCCTGTGCTATTTCACCTAAGTTGGGATAACTCGGAATCATGTACATTAAAGTCCCTCTGGTTTCCCCATCTCTCTGGTCTTCAAGGTGAAAAGTCAAATAAAAAGAAGAAACACGAGCACAATCCTAGTGGAGTTGGGGGTAAAGAGGCTCCCGTGAGTAATGCTGGCTCCCTCTTGTCTGCATGGCGCACCTTTGCCTCCCGTGTCTGCAGTAATCTCAAGTCAGTTGCCCACCAGCACCGTGAGCCTGGGCTCCCGAGAAGCAGCACTCGAGACATTGATTCCAGAGTACTGTGCTTTCTCTACAGGTGCATTGTCAAGAGGTACACCTCCAAAGGCTGTACAGCTGATTGTCCTTCCTTGTAGGCTTCTGTTTGGCTCAGCTGAGACACCTGCCAGGACTAAACCGCTATGGTTACGTCAACCACTCCCATCTCTCAACTGACTTTTTAAAATGCAAGAGTGCAGATTGACCCAGGCTGTTACCCTGTCTGGAGGCCATGGCTTTTTAGAGATGTTTGAGAGGCCCCCAGTTCTGAGGCCTCTTTCATTTGATACCTGTAAAGAAGAGTTTTAAACTCATACCCGTAAACATGCCATTCTTTGTATCAAGCTATTGTGATAGTCAATGTCTTGAAGGACATCCCGGAATACCAGAACGCCTCACCGTGAAAATGATGAAATGTCAAATCGCCAAACAACTAGCAAGTCCTTAAAGAGAGGGAGGTCTTCGATCTCACGCCTCTGAGTGCAGAGAGGAGCAGCTGACGTGGGCCTTGCAGGACCAGGGAGGCCCTGCAGACCTGGTAGCTGCCTTTATGTAAGACAATGGAGCTTGTGAGTACCCCGCTTCTCTCCAGGCAGCTAGCTTAGTCCCTGGTTAACCGAAATTGTTGAGTAATTGTTCTGAGGTTGAGAACAAAATGCTGAATTAAACTGTTCCCAGTGCAATAATTGTGTGATTATAGCATTTATGTCGCTGGCCAAAGGAACAGTCATTAGGTTTGGAAGACTTACCAAAACCACAAGTACAAAAAAAGATGCAAATCACATGTAAATTGCCATTTAATACCTATCAGAGCTCCAAAATGGCGAGAAGAGAGGAGCACATTTCTACTTAGAAGAGAAGACTCCGCAAGTAGTGATTGGACATTTAATGTGGCTTTGAAATTGTAAAGACAAAGAAATGTGTTCTCTTGCTCTTTTTACAATGTTCATCTCATTGGTCGTGTATTTATTTCACTAACATGGGCTTCACATGGCCCTCGCCCCCTTTCTCCACCCCAAAACTCCATCCTCTGTCCCCTGTCCTCCTTATCCAAACGTTTTTGTTGACTCCATATGGGTTCTCAAGGTTCTCAGTCTTGTTCCCGCACCCCTCCTGTCCTCAGCTTCTCTGAATTGGGTGGGGAGAAAGGCTTGCCAACCCATGAAGTGTCTGGGGGAGAAAGACCTAACAGGAAGACTGTCTGTCAGCAGATACTTAGAGGACAGCGAGGGACCCACTTGCTGATGAAATTGGACCACTGGTGTTCACTGCCCTTGGAAACACTGTGTGGACATTGATACAGTGGCTGGTTTTCCCTGGTAATCCCATCCCTCTGGTGAACTGCTTTCAGCCTAAAGCAAGTGGAGGCCTGCTGCATGGTGCTGGGAACCAGGTGTGCTCTGTAAGGGGGTTGGCAGTGCAGCCAGCATCAAGCCTGTTCCATATAATGCAAAGTAATCACTTAGAAAGACGAATGACCCCTTTAAGACACACAACATGTGGCCGTTTCAGCTGGGAGCATGTCAGCCAGCCAGCCCCGTAGACCAGATAGATGGGCATAGTTTAAAAAGGTTGGATTTGGGGGGATTGTGGTAGATTTCATTTTTAAAATACACAATAAAATTTATCAGTGGTAAATACATTTGTCTCCACTGGTGATGTGGACAGGGGAACAGAAGGCAGATGGGCTAAGAGGCTGGAGGTGTCTCCCTTCTCCGTAGATAAAAATGTGGTCAATACTGAACATTTCCTTTGGTCTTAACATTTAGGTTATTTTTAACTGCAATGCTGTACTAGATAATTGTTTGCTTTATAAATTTGAGTAAAAGCTACCTCAGCAATTGTTTTAGCAGTAACATTTCATATAGAATTAAAATTATATATATATATATATGAATAGCTTTTCCTTATTTGTCATGTTTAGAATAATTTAAAAGTGCTGTTGAGCTCAAGATTTCAGACATCTGATAAAATTTTAGTTGAAATTCTGAAAATTTTATTTCTTATCAATATCTTTACAAGATGAGAGCGGCTTCCATGTTACTTGCTCTCCATGTTTTGTATGTTTAATTTCTCAGGTTTGCTCACAAATGTCTTATAACAATTCTATAATACATATGTGCTGGTTTGAAATATGTGGAAGGATTTGCTGTTTGATGTCCTCTATTGTCTCAAGGAAGAGTGTACACAAGGTTCTTGATCATCATCTTCTGAGCTTTCTGTGCTTCCAAGCCAATGTTCATATTTTTAAAACCGTGGCAGTTTTTTTTTTAATCTAATTCTTCTCAGTTGTTTTTCCTAGCAGTACGGTCTTCTAATGGTACAGCTTTGAATCTCTAACCACTCCATAATATTCAATAACCTCTCTCTCCTGCCAACCTCCCACACATTAATTAGAACAAACACAGATTTTAATGATCCCACTTGTCAATGGCAAAGCACACTTAAAAAAAAAAAAAGACAAGGATCATCTTTCAGAAGTGAAGTTGTGTTTCTAATGGAAATGTAGACTCACTTTTCCTGGGACAGCTGGCCATTGTCTAACGCACATGGCGGAGATTTCAACTCTCGGGTTAACTCTCCACAATGTGAAAGTGTTACTGAGCTGCATCTGTGAAAGCTGCCATTTCCCCTCCATCTAAAAAGCAAAAGTTTTGCATGATGTGAAGACTTTGAAATCTCCTTGACTCCTGTCTTAGCGTGTCGATAATCTATAGTGTCTGTGCTCTGAGTATCTCGAAAGGTGTTGGAATCTGCACTTGCCGTCTGTAAAATTCTCTGCAAGCCCCTTATATTGAGCTTGCTAATTGGGTCACATCACCCATATTGAAACCTGACTTTGCTTTAAACGTTGAACTATTGCTAATTTTATAAGTTCTGCTATAATGTCCTTGTAGTGTGGGTTTACTAGTTCTTGTAACTTCCTCGATTTTGCCTCAGAAATTGTGAGGCTATTTTCATCGGATGCATATTACATACTAAGAATTATTCTGTCATTGAACTGAAGATCTAAGACATGTCCCTGAAAGGTCGCTGTGCACTGTTACACTCTATGTTCAAGTCTCTCTTGTGTGATATGAATGCAGACACTTTGGACACTTCTTCTGTTTGACACTTCTAGGGTTACTGTTTTTCTGGCAATCTGTTTCTGTCCTTTCCAACATTTGGCCCTAATGATTTAACTGCCTGTCTTAGAAATAAAATACATATGGGCATTCTTAGGTGTTTAGCTTTTTCACCACTGCCTTTCAGCATATAGGATTAACTCACTTACATTTATTGTAATTAAACAACTGTGATTTTCTTCATGCTTTCTATCTGAGGCATATATGGGTGGTGTATTTTACATTTTCCAGTTTTTAAATGCATTGCCCTTTAGTCTATTTTATTTGTAGTCATAGTTCATTTTGATATAAAGTTTATTTATACCACATCCTTGGTTCCAGTTCCAGGAGGTACAGTGGCCGTGTGTCTTGTTTGTGGCTAGGTAGCTACAAATTCCAAGCTCTTCAATTTGCTATCTGCCCAAATCTAGGCGTGCCTCCATCTTATGATCTATAAGGCTGGGCTAGTGAAAGCATCTATGTGCATCTAGTTGAGGGACAGCTGGATAGCTAGGATTCCCACCGTCAGCTTGTGTTCTTTTCTGTTGCAGTAAAATGTCTATGTGAAGAAATTGGCTGAATTTTGATGGCTAAAAAGTATTTTAATCAGAAAGGCTCTCTACACATTTAGTGAAGTGCCTGTGATACTGTATAATCCACCCATAATTAAACATAGTCATTAAATGTAGTAAGCCACAGTGTTCTGTCCTAGAGTCTCTCATCACTGTGACAAGGCTGTGCAACTGGTTTCACTATCCTTGGGATGTAGCAATGGATGTAATATCCCTTGTTATTGAATGCATTTGTGTTATATTTCACAACTAGAAGATGAAAATCTCCTTATTATATAAATGACACCATATTCTATGGTTTGTCCAATAACAAAAATATTTCACATTTTCAGCTAAAAAAAAAAAAAACCATCTTCTGTGGCCTTTCTGGTAATTTCACACATTTTATTTCCAGTGACAAGTGTTCTTGTGAACAGCTAGGCAGAGCATCCTTGTGACAACACAGGCGGAAGCGCCTGTCTGGTCAGGCTCTCTCTGTGAGGTAGCCTGCAATCTCAGAGGGAATGCCTCTTCACCTCTGGGAACACAGGCTAATCTGCCCAGTGAGGTTGCAGGCAGCGGTATCCTGTCGAATGTATCCTGTGCTTTTATTGTAAGAAGTGACTCTCAGGTCTTCTCTCTGTGTCTTAGGGCTGATGTAGTGAAGTCTTCTTGTACAACAAGCCAACAGCCTCTCAAACACAGAGCATTCACACAAGCTTTTGCAGAGACCTTGCAAGGTCTAACAGAAAAATGGACTGGAGAAAAATTCAGTATTAGATGTATGTGCACAGAACTGCATTGGATCCCACATCAGAATAATACATGGAGTTTAGAGATATAGCTATATAAGAGATTTTAAATATAAGGAAATGGCTTCCTTTTAGTTCCACAGGAGGACTAGGGCATGTGCCAGAGGCCATGTCTATAAAGAGCACTTCATTCTGTGGCCTTCTGTGATTTTTCGTGGTTCCCCAAAGGCCACAAAGAGTGGCTTTGATAGAGTGCTCACCCTGTCAAGTGATGTTTTAATTGTTTTTATATTTGCATCCTTTCTGAAGCTGCTATTAGGATCTGTGTTTACATAAGAGTGACAGGCGCAGCAGGTATGGGAAGTCTCATTAAAGACACCTCAGGGCTCTCACTTTTGCACTGGCTTGAGCTTCTGAGACAGGTGACTGCTGAACTGGGGGAGGTGGATGGCCTCAGACTCTCCTGTAGTTCATGGCATGGCTTTGAGGAAATCAAGAATCCTCTGTGAAGCCAAACCCAGTCCAATATCTATCAAGCATGGAGTGGATCACGATAAACTGGGAACTGGGGTAAGGGGAAAGGAATAGGAAGCCTATTTGTAAATAGTTACCTTAGCCGAGAGGTAGTGTCTACTACCTGTGAGGCATGGAGTGGACACTATGAGCTACAGCACAGCTTAGCCCTGCCCCTGACCTGATGGCAGAGTTGTTCTCTTAGCTTAGGTTTGGGGACCTCCTTTTCCATCTGTGCAGAAGACAAGGGGTGGCGATTATCTCACTGAAGGTCTTTCTGTTTCTCTGTCACTTATTTGCTGCTTCCACATTTACACCTGCAGCCTCTCCTGTTGGCCATTTTAATGTTTTGGTGTCATTTTCTATCTTATCAGTGTGCTGTCTTGAGGAACTAGTACAATGCTTGGTGCCATATGGGATATCAGTGAATTAACAAATAGAATGTGTTTCCTAAAGGCAGCGATACTGAAGCTGGGCTTTGAAAAAATACTGCTTTTGAGCCCAAGACATGTGCAATTGTTCTTTGGGGGTAGGGTATGGAAAAACATTTATTTATTTAGCCTTTTCATCTATACTTAAAGTATTCAGAATGATACAGGCTGTTTGCTCTGTAAATGCCGCTTCATATGATACACTTCCTCTTGCCACTTTCACATGATTGGCATATGCCTAGAGATTTTGTAATCATGTCTCCACTACTGTAAATGATGCTGAAATGACCATGGAAGGGAGGGGACAGAAGGAAGGAAAGCCTCAACTCTCTGCAAGGTGATGATTTCATTTGGGAATAAACCCCAAGCTTTGATTATTTCTAGGTTTCTCCACCCTTTGTCCTCTGGAGAGACTGTGCTAATTTAAGCCCCGCCTATATCTGCCATCTCTTACCTGGGTAATACCTAACATTCCTGAAGTCCCATTTCATTGTGTTTTTCAGTTGTATTTTCTGATAATTAAGTGTGAATAACACATGGGAATTTTTAGTCTTCCTTAGAGAAAACAAAAGTTGTTGCTGTTGTCACTGTTGTTGCTGTTGCTGTTGCTTTTGCTGCTCTTGCTGTTGTTGCTGTGTTGCTGTTGATGCTGTTGTTGCTCTTGCTGTTGCTGCTGTTACTGTTACTGTTAGTGTTAGTGTTGCTGTTACTGTTACCGCTGCTGCTGCTGCTGTTGCTGCTGCTGCTGTTGCTGTTGCTGCTGTTGCTGCTGTTGTTGCTCTTGCTGTTGCTGCTGTTACTGTTGCTGTTGCTGTTACTGTTATTGTTAGTGTTGCTGTTGCTGTTACTGTTACCACTGCTGCTGCTGTTGCTGTTGCTGCTGCTGCTGTTGCTGTTGCTGCTGTTGCTGTTACTGTTACTGTTACTGCTGTTCTTTTTCTCAACTTAATTTCAAATTGTTTTGATACTTTGCTTTGCTCCTGCTTCTGAGTGCTGTGATCCCCTGTGTATCCTGGGCACAGACCGTTCTCTATGTTTTTGGCTGTTTGCTCTGTAGATGCCGCTTCATATGATACACTTCCTCTTGCCACTTTCACATGATTGGCATAAGCTTTGATGTAAATGAAATCATTACAGGGTCATCGCCAACTTTCCCCATGTGCTGGCTCATGGTTTGAGGTCTTCTGCTTAGATATTTAATCCATTTGGGGTTGGTTTTGTGTGTGGTATAAGTTAGGAGTCCAATTTCTTTTTCTTTCTTTCTCTCTCTCTCTCTCTCCCTCCCTCCCTCCCTCCCTCCCTCCCTCCCCTCCCTCCAACCCCCCTCTCTCCCTCCCTCCCTTCCTTCCTTCCTTCCTTCCTTCCTTCCTTCCTTCCTTCCTTCCTTCCTTCCTTCCTTCCTTCCCAAGCCTGTATCTTATTTTCCAGGCTCCATTTATCAAAAGGGCTTCTTTTCCCTATTGAGTATATTTGGTTCTTTCACTAAATATCATTCCACTGTCCATGCCTGGATTTGCTTCACAACTGAGCCAGGTAAAGCCCCACCTCCATCACAAATTCACAGATTTGAAGACAGAATAAAATTTTGTTGGCTAAAAGAGAAAGTAAGCCTATTCAGAAATATAACCAACATAATCAGGGGGCATTAGAAGGATTAATAAGTGAACAATCATGGCATAGAATTTGTGCTAGTGACTTAAGAAAGATCCCTATGAAATGATATGGGACACAGCGATGGGGGTGGATTCAGTTTTGAACTAAATGTTAGTAATAGATGCTTTTATTGAAAATTATAAAATTAGAGTAAAATTTTTTACATTTTATTTCAGATCATTCTTTAGTTAAGTATTAGGGAATTTATTTCCTATTATCTAACAAAAGAAGCAACAATGACTACCAGCTTAAGAGCCTTGGGGAGGGTCTGCCAAGCATTTAACTCAGGATGGTAATTTCTGTGTTAAATATCCAAGATGCTCTATACTAGCTCCATTTTTCTGGTCAATTTTCAAATAAGTAATATCTAAAATACATATATAGAAAATCTGAAAAATAACTTCTGTAGAAAAAACTAAAGCAAGATGTAATGCAAAGTGAAAAGTTTAAGTCATTCAAAGTGCCACCCTTGGTGGCACAAACACGCATGCACACACATACATACACACACACTTAAAATTGTGGAATTTTATCTTACAAAGATTATTTAAATGTGATCCTATTTTACAGTGAAAAAATATGTGGAAATTAATTTTTGTCACAACTATATTTTGCAGTATGTAAATTAGGATTTTTATTCCAAAAACTTGTTGTTTTGGTAATACCACTTTACGGAAGAATCAACAAACTGATAGCCAACTATGTGGCCATGTGTAAGTCCCAAACTATTTGTTTTTCTCATTAATAAAATAAGAAATAGTGGTAGCTTCCCTACTAATCTCCAGGATGTTGAAAAAAATGTATAAAGGCTCAGCATATCTAGAAGGTTTTCTGAAAATATGAAATGTTATAATATAAAACATGAGTACTTTAATAAAAAACAATCAAACTGGCCTTAGAAAGGGTATAGATTTTTGTAAGGTATGTTTTGTTTTCATTTTTAAGTAAAGATAGTTTTACATAAAAATACACTAACTGCCCCAGCAGATACATCCCAGTAGTCCAGAACCTTTGCTTGCCATGTCCTTCTCCTCAACATCCTCAACATCCATCTTCCCCTTACAGGTAGCTTTTAGATCTAAATTTTAAGAGAACTTCTGTTTAATTGATATTGCTATCACATAAAATCATTAATAATCTATTATTAGCCACTGAGAAAACATTATGAATCAAAATGAGTACTATTGAATTTTATAATGAGAGAGGATGCGCTTTAGTCCTGCTGCTAATCAAAGTCACAGGGCAGGCTGTGACACAAGGGGGGGGGCTTCCCCTCTCTGAGGAGATGGGGAGAGGGGCTTTGAGGGTGTGATTGGGAGGAGAGGAGGATGAAAAGTGAATGAATAAACAAACAAACAAATGAAAGAAAGGAGGAAAGAAAGAGAAAGAAAGAAAGAAAGAAAAGAAAGAAAGAAAGAAAGAAAGAAAGAAAGAAAGAAAGAAAGAAAGGTAGGAGGAAAAATTTCTAACTGTGGATTCATGAAAAATGCAATAGATGAGAGACGATTTCTCGTGTTGACCCGGGTATTTTAAGTTTGCCTCCACCTTTCTGGGAACTGGTATAGACAGCAAGAGGTGGCATAAAGCAGTCCCACGGTTGGCAAAGGCAGATTCTGCTGATGTGGCTGGCGGGGCCTAGTCTTTTGCGCCACACCCTTCTCTTTCCAAGAACCATGGTAACAACCACAGTGGTCAGATACATTTGAAGGGAAGGAGTTTTATCTGAATGAAAGAACTGGGCTCTGGATGGGCCTGGTGCCTCTTACCTATCCGCCCAGCAGGTAGGGCAGAGGTGAGAGGACTGGCTGGCCATGAGTTTAGAGCTGCCCAGAGACGGCGTATTTATTCCCTGGTCAGCCTGGTCTAAAGGTGAGACCTTGTCTCAAAACGACAACAATACATCAGAAACTCCGGCCACAAAAAGTTCAGGTTCTGTGGAGGAGCATGTGTGCACATCTTTGATTTGAGGAAAAACAGACAGTAGGTGAGCGCCACCCCCCCCAACCCAACCCCCCCCCGGGCAGTTCACCATATTTTAATCATCTGTAGGTCCTTGGTTCAACTGACATTTTCCCCCTTTTCTTTCCTCTGTAGCTTTTTGCCTCTACATCATAATTTTTTGTCTTTTTTGCTTTTCTGTTACTAATAAAGATGATTCCCAATGTCAGCCCGGAACCGACATCACACTTACTCTGCCGCATCACGTATTTCCGGACATGTGACCTCAGTGCACAGTAAAGGGTGGCTTTACGAGAATGTAATAATTCAGTTTTTAAAATAGAGTCTACTATTAGATAAGATTTAAGTCAACGCTGTGGCACCTCCCCAGGAGGAAATTCCCCTGTGTTAAAGCAGAGAGGTCTTCATTTCCATCATTTGCGAATGGCTGTATCTTAGTAACAATGGGGACAATACACACACCGCATGAAAGTAACAACACACTGGTGAAATGAGCCTTTGACAGGAGGAGCCACTGACCATATAATATCTCAGTTTCCATTATAGATCTAGAGGTAGTCTGGTTAAAGCACAGTGACAGTGGCCCAGGACAGCACAGAGTGTAGGTATTATCACAGGTCTGGTCTAGGAGGAGCGTGGCCGTCTCCCCTGGGTTATTCCTCCATCCTGGCAGATCACTGCCCAGCCTCCTCAGGGCTGCTTCTGCTGTTTGTATCAAGTGAACTCTCCAGGCCCACCTGGCCTTTCCAACATAGGGATGAAGAGGAACAGGGGAATCAGATTTTCTTTTTTAAAGTGATAGGCAGTGTCGAATTAGAAAAAGCAATTTTCCTGGTGAGTCGCTTTGCTAAAAAAGGAGTTCTTTGAGGCAGTACTTCTTTGCAGAAGAGAGTCAAGCGCAGGACCAGGCTCAGCACTGACTGGCTTGGGTGGCTGGCTGGGCACGGGGACAGGAAATAGAGTCCTTACTTTGGCTGCTTCAGCTCTGCAGGCAAAGCTAGCACAGGCTTTGGGGCCTAAGGGTTTGTAGTCACCAGATAACTTTGCAGCCGGCTTCTATAGCACCACTTTTTCTTTCTTTCTTTTTTTTTTTTAATATCTTTTTTTTTTTTTTTTTTTTTTTTGGCAGCCAAGCTCTTAGTAGAACCATCTGTCTTTCTATTAGTATTTTTGAGGCCTGTTTTGAAGCCACTTTGCTTGGCAAAGTCACTTTCATCCTTGGAAACAATTTAAAAAAAAAAAAAAAAGTTTGGTGGCTTTTTGCCGAAGAAGAATACTATGAAAAAAAAAAAAAAATCCACATGGCTGTTCATTTTTGTTCTCGAAAAACGTGCTTACTTTGTCTTTGTCTTAATCAGATGAAATTGGAGGTGGTCTGACTTCCTGGGTGTAGCTGGATTAAAGAGGCTGGGACTGCGGTTTAGAAGCATGTCTGTCTCTTTATCCCTCCGTGAGCTCGCCTTCAGTCCTCCTTGTGGGGTAGGTCGAAGATAAACAGACTTGTGTTGTTTCAATGTTTTTTCCTAAGGACCATAGTGCTGTTTGATGGACTGAGGCAACATACGAGACCGTTCCTCTTAAGGATCCCACGCCTCCCAGCGCTAGGGAGAGAACAGCAGCGTGGCTTCCCGCTCATTCAGTGTGGGCAGTTCCACACTGCCTCCCTCCACCCCTCTCGTGATCTCATTTGGATATTACAGCCGTCATTTTCCCAGAAACTGCTGCTGTGCACTGCTGTGCGCACCGAAACGGCCTCTGTGCTTCTCCCGAAGGTGACCGCACGGCCGCAGTAGGTGAAGGAATCCCCACGTAGAGCGCTTAGCCACCACGGTGCTCCTCAGACCAAGCTCAGAAGGAGGGCCTGGAGAGTTTTATACTTCTAATTTCATCTTCTCTGGGGTGGGTGTACTAGAAACTCATCTTCTCTGAGAACCGGAGCAGGGGGTTCTCAGAGCCCTCACAAGCCCTCACAAGCCCTGTTTCTGAAGCTCCTGATTCCTGAGGGTTTTTTGTTTGTTTGTTTGTTGGTTGTTTGTGTGTGTGTGTTTGTTTTTGTTTTTCCATTTGTCTAAGGCCTTCTGCCCCTCTTTATTTTTGTTGTCCTAAATACAAACCCTGCTTTGATTTTCTTAGGAGTCTTCGCTGAATTCTCCCCTTTTCCTATCTTGCCTGCCGACTTAAATCCACATTGGCTAAGCCCCAGCCTCAGTGTCTAGGCACCTTCTAAGGGGAACTACAGAAATATGAAGTCTCAAGGCATCAGGGGTCCTGTGGACCCTTGAGATTGTAGACTGGTTTTTCTAACTATTGTTGGCATTCCTACTCCTTTAAGTCCCTCAGGGGCCTCCCTGAGACTCCCTCTCTGACACAGGTCTTCCAATCAGGCCTTGCCTCCATCTCAGAGGGTGTGGCTTTTGTCAACCAATCAGTCTTGCCTTTCCACCTATCCACTTATCACACCTGCCTGCCTTGCTTAAGTAGGATCCGCAGCTCCTGTTAGGAATGGAAGCCTTAGCCAGGCAGTGGTGGGCAGTGGTGGTGCACGCCTGTAATCCCAGCACTCTGGGAGGCAGAGGCAGGCAGATTTCTGAGTTCAAGGCCAGCCTGGTATACAGAGTGAGTTCCAGGGCAGCCAGGGATATACAGAGAAACCCTGTCTCGAAAAACCAAAAAAAAAAAAAAAAAGAGGAGTAAAAGCCTTCTCCCTCTGTCTCGCCTTCCAGCCCATTCAGATGTTGGACCAGCAAAATCTCTTGCCCGTGTGTTTGAAACTCTTCATCACAATATTTTTATCACCTCTTGGGAAAGGCAATGTGCTCAGGCCTCAGCAGGGAGCTGCTCCTCCTCGCCTCTGACCACAACACTTGGCACATTTCTATGGAGGAGTTCGCCCTCATGACCTCTGTGTACTTGCCTGTCACCTGGCATTCAACCGTCTGAGTGTGGCTCCGCCCTGGGCTGCTGGGAATGACAGCAGTACTCCCTCCTCTGCGGGTTTCTCCTGCCTCTCACTCTCTCCATCTTGGACTTGCCTGGGTTCCTATGTCACCACACTTTCTGGAATCTTTACCCAGACTCTGAGCTGACCTCCCTGCGCACACACAGATACCTCCTCCAGCATCTTGGAGGGTTGCTGCAACCTGATGATCATGAGGCTTGGTTCTTCCCTTTGGTTTCGGACCCCTTTTCTAGAGTATCTATAACTTCTCAACCCAGAGCCTCATCGATCTCCTCACTCCGCCCAGTTCCCACCTGCTGGAGAGCTTCTCCAGTGGGGCAGAGCCAAGACGGCTGAAGCTCACAGTGCCTGTCAGGACTTTCCTGGAACTCTTTGACCTCTGCTCTTTCATGGTCATTTACTGTCACCTTAGCTAGAGCAAGGCTCTGGGTGTCATCCTTGGCTCCGCCCTTCGCCTGTGTGTCTTCCTGTTTGTTCTTGACTGACGTTTTCTCCTGGTGCATACCTATTAGGGGTTGGTCCTTCCTTGTCTGTCGCCCTGTGCCATCCTATCAGCTCTGTGAGTGTGCTTTTAGAACTCTTCATATTCCCAGCAGAGTGTTCTGTCTACACTGTTGAATCAGCAGGGGGAAGAGTAGGTCAGTAGTGTACCCAGATTCACCATTGACTCAGGCAGCCTTCTCACCTCTAGCCTCCTCTTCTAGGGGGTCCTGTCCCCCTCCTGTGGAGATTTTTCTCGTGCCTATTTTTTCTCGTTTCCCCTTTCGTTGGAGTAGTTGTCACAGCTGTTCCAGTGTGTGATGTGCTCACTCTGCCTTATACAAGCAGCAGCACTCTGTCCTGAAGCCATCTTGGGGAGTTGGGGCGGAGCTTGTGAACCTCTAATGAAGATATTTTCTCTTCTGCTTCCTGCTTCCAGTCCAGCATATCTCTCCTCTGCTCCCAAGGTGCTTTCTGGAGATCTCTGTGACTGTCTGGATGGCTCTAAGTTGTAATTGTTCTCTTTGTCCCACAAGACTCAGAGCAAACGTGTGAGTGTGAATTTATTTCCTGAGCCTTAGCCTCCCCAAACTGACTGTTGTGCCTAGCTGATGTGAATTGGATGAAAAACAAACAAACAAACAAACAAACAAAAACAATGAACAAAACCAATTCATAAAAGGAATGGGAAGGAAGCAGATTAACAATAATATGCATTTACTTAGGAACCAAAAATGTGTACAATAGAATGTAATAAATACGAAATGCTGAAATGAATAATTGATAGATACTTTTCTTTATAAATGTGTCAGCATAGTTAATTGGCAGGTCACAAATTTTTAGAGGGCATGAATATATGCAGTATCTTCTGGTAGAAGAATAGGTGTTAAGAGACGAGATACATTCCGAAGTTTTGGAATCAGGATGTGGCTGTGTAAATTTGTTGTGACATATTCCAACTTGTGAATAACGTGCCCCCTATTAAAAAAACACTAAAATTTTGTGACAAAAGTAGTTTATTGAAATTTAATTAAAAATGTCACACATTTTTAAAACTTAATTAATAGTTTAGAAGGAATCGCATGCATTAAGTAATAAACTGAATTTAGTAGTGATTAAACTTAAGAAATATTCAAAAGTAGCAAATATAGAAGATAAGTTTCCAACAGTACAGCTAGTTTGTTCATTTTAGAATGTGTCCAGAAAGCCTGGAATTTCTTTTTTTTTTTTTGACTCAGCGTGCTCCTCTCTCCAAAGTGGTAGCAAGGTTTTAGCAGAGATGAGCTGAATGGTATAGCTAACATACAGCACCCCACTTTTCCCAAGAATTAGATGCACAGAACTGCTTGCCCATCAAACTAGTGAACACTGGGCCACTGCCTCAGGCGATGAGCCCCTTCCCACAGCACCGTCCCAACCATCAAATGCCGGTGTCCCATCTTTGCGCCTCTTCACGGCTTCACCCTGGGTGCGTTTCTCCTTTTACATTCATCGCTGATGCATGGATGTTAAATACCATAGCTTACACCTCCCCAAAGCTGCTCTAATACATGCACTTAGCCCACAGTGTACACCGCGGGCTCTAACACATGCACCTAGCCCACACTGCACACCGCGGGCTGCTCATACTTGGGAACAATCTTCAGCAACTTAGAGTAGTCTCGGAAACATTTCAAACAAGAAAATTACCAAACATTTTCCCGCACCCCACACGCTGCATGACCACAGAAGACCCTCTGCCCTTGATTTGAGAGTATGAGCAATTTTCATCAGAGGGTAAATTTTCAGCTGAAGACTCTGAGTTTGCGAAGATAAAGTTTGTGTGGGAATGCGCTTTAGCTTCGTGTGTAGACCTACCACACACTGTGGTATTGTGCTTTTGCTGGGAGACTCAATGAGAATATAAACAATACCATCTTCTGTAGGCTGCCCTGTAATGTTCTAAAGAAAACTCACTTTGAAACCTGACATTGGGTTGATATGTTTTGTTCAGTCCCGCTTTTTGTCCTGCTGGCCTTAGTTTAGCCTTTAAAAACAAAATACAGTACTATGAGCAATTTATTTGGCCAAAGTAGGTTTGACTTTCTTGTCAGTATGGGGACTGTTTCTCTGATAAGAGAGGCCCCAGTTCTTCCTCTCTTTAAAGTATGCCATCATTTTTAAAATACTTACATACTAAGAATATAAAGTTATAACAAAATATACTCAATAACTACCCATAACGAAATAAAAGTTTCAAATATGCAGATTTAATAAAAAGCCCCAGGAATTTTACCTTGTCCCTCATAACATTACAGCTTTTACTACATAAAATAGACTGCATTATGGAATATACTTTCACATTCATCCCATAGTAAAAACAACCATTAAGTAATGTCTTTGAGAAAAATCTCTATATAGAAATTGTGTGTAACTAAGACAACATGGCAGGGCACAAGTGCATAACCTGTGCCTCGCATTTCTCTATTACCTTCTACCTGCTTCAGAGATGTGACATATGAACGCAAAACCACTGGAACATTCTTTCCTGTATTTCTCTTATAATTGGATTCCTTTCTGGTCAGCAGGTAAGCTGGGCTTCCACAGCAATTTTGTAGACTTTGCAGTTGATAGGTTGTAGATGTTTCAGTGAGGGAGCTCCCAGTCCATCCAAACTGTTGGCTCATGAGTTCTCCATAAGTCTGAGCTGTTGGGTCCAAACAACATGGTGAGAAAGAAGTTGAGCTCTTTTTCCTAAAAAATTGTAGTTCCTGGGGGGAAACTCAATGTGATTAAAAATTCATTCAATACTGGAAGTGTCCTGTTACTTTTCCCAAGCATTAGCTTATTAAATTATAAAATGCAATAGTAGTTCTTTCTACTCCACAGTTGGATGCAGTAAGAAGTGCCTGATAAGGAGAGACATTTTGCTAGCCTCAAAATCATCTGAGGAATGAGTACAAGCTTGCCATGAAGAAGCAGTGGGAGGGATTGACTAGTGGAAGGATGAGAGGATGCTGCTGAGTGCATTGTGGTCTGGACAGGCAGTGAGGAAGCCTGCACACAGGTCATTCAGATCTACTGGGGCGGGGCAAAGGGTGTGTGATGGGAGGTAGCTGAAACAACTGGACCAACAGCGAGGGAGAAAGGAACGTCCATACTGAAAGGCTTGGCCATTTGTCACTGGATGAAAGCAAACCATCTAAAGCTAAAAGGCAAGAGGGATAAATTCAGTGCAGATCTGAGCCTTGGGAGATAAACATGGCAACCAAATGGAATTATATATCTGAGAATCACTTAGGAGGAATTTTATAAGGGGCATAACTTAGTGTCTGTTATTACCTTCCCTTCCCTTCCCCTTGCTCACATGTCTAAAGGTACTTTGGGCAAGACTCAAAGAGTTATTGACAGTGGTGAATTCTTGAAAAATAGCTCTGTTGGTGTCATCCAGGGCCTGAAATCCCAGGACCTGGGATGCTGAAGAAGGAGGCTCCGTGGGAATTTAAGTCTCTCCAGGGCTCTACGGTGGGACCTTGTCTCAGTGCTGTTTTCTCTTTAAGCTTAGGTACACACTGAGATCACCAAGGGTGCTGGTCTTCTTCAGCCATTGGGACTGAACATGGACAGGAACCTCATGTTGGGCTTTCTCATAGCTTGTCACAGGACTCGAACTTATAAGTTTGATAGTTGCTTCATTAAGATCAGACCTATGGTCACTGTAGGTCTGGGTATTGCTTTGCTTATGTCATAACAACCTGAGATGTGGCTGTTTCCATGGCCTTTTCCTCAAATATGTTTAATCCAAGGATTATCTTCTTCTTTCTTTCCAATGTTATTAAATTTATGATACATGTTGTAACCTACGCTGTCTTAGAAATAAGCTGGATTGTGTAAAATGACTGATTTAATGTGTTGTATGGAATGGAAAGATGGTGTGGTGGCTAGCCATCACAGTGTGGCTCGTCAGTCATCTGTCTCTTTGCCTCTTATTCTCATCTGCCTTCTCATGCCTTCCTGAAGTAACTCATGCTGTTTGTGTTGGATATCTGTTGGCTTCATGATTTAGTCTACGTGTCCCTGCATTTGTGCACTTACTCCGACCTTTGACTCTTAATCAGTGGTATTTCCATAAGCATTTACCTTCTTCCATTCTGTCGTAGAAATGGCAACCATGATCACCCAAGCTTTAGTCTTTGTCTTGATGTAGTATTCCCTCATTCCAGTCCCTCTGGTTCCAGTGTTGTGTGTGGCAGAGAGATTAATAACTTGGCAAAAGGCATAGTTTGTGACTAACAGCCACTGATAAAACAAGACTCCTTCACATCCTCCTATGACTTTTCTCTTCCTCTCTCTCCTTTCTCCCTCCGTTTCTCTCCTCCTCTCTCCCTCTCTCCTTCTCTCTCTTTTCCCCCTCCTTCTACTTCCTCTGTCTATCCCCTCAATCCTTTTGTCTCCCTTTCTCCCTGTCTCTTCTATCTTCCTATATCCCTCTCTCCCTCTCTTTCTCTTTCCTTCCCTCTCCCTTCCTCCTTTTGCTTTCTTCTCACTCATTCAACCCTCCCTCATCCTGACCCTGACCCCACATGTGAACCAGTCAGTCTTGGAGAGAGTTAAGCCCAGAGATTTTTTTGTGGCAGATGAAACAAAGGAAAAGCCAGAGGTGAGCTTTTAAAGCCAGAACTGATGAGAAGCGTGAGCATCTTAGGATTCCTAGGGATGGAGAACAGCAGAAAGAAGCAGGGTGACACACACACAGAGATCATGGGATCTTGGTTTTCTTGGTTATTGTATTCTGACTACTAATCTCAATTTCACACACGTAGTTGGTAATTATTAAATACTTTCTACATTTCTGAATTAGTTATTGTATGGAAAGGTTAGTAAAGAACACAATGTCAGGTATGTGACTTTTAACATGATTTCACATCAGTAACCATATACTCAGGGACAGACGCTGATCAACAGATCTACTCACCTAGGAGACCTCACCTAAATATTTATTTGAAAAAGAAATGCTAGTTATATTAGTTGTTAAATTCTACAACAGGCAACTACATGGCATATTTGTAGAGATGGTTATGCTAGATTGTGTTTTCCAAAAATAATCTTAATTTAGTATTTACATGTACGCGCATCTGCCTGCCTCTGCTCCCCTAGCATACACACATCACCCTGCTGTCTTTTCTTACATGGCTCGGGACCAGATGTGGGCCTTGTTAATAGTGAACAAGTATTTCACTGACTTAGCCATCACCTCACCCAGCGATTCTGCTTTGATAATTCATTATTTATTAATTGATATGAATTTCAGATGATAAGTGGAGTGAGTTCCAGAAACCTAGAGTCCAGATGAGAGAGGACAACTGAAACAGACCATGTTATTTCAGGAGGGGTGTGACTGGTTTCACTCGTCTGTTAAATTCTGTAGCCACATGGAGCCTTTCCGTGGTAGTCGCATCTCCTCAAATGAGAGGCTAAGAGCAGGGTTTGTTTTTTGTATTCTCTCTTCAAAGCTATTCATAAGATTATAAAATTTCAATATTATTTGTGAACATTAAAATTGATCTCCAAATAATAGCAATTCGCAGATGCAATGATAGAGATTTGGCTTTAGTTCTGTAAGAGAGAACAGGGAGGCTGAGGAGATGCCTCAAGCAGCAACATCAGTAAGGGAGCATGCATGGGACCTGGATGCAGGTCTCCAGGCAAGTGCTTGTCTGTAACCCCAGCCCTGGGGCAGCAGAAATGGCAGCATCCCTAGAGCTCACCCGCCTGCCAGTCAGGCCAATTGATGAGTTCCTGTTCCATGAGAGAGACTGCCTCAAAAAATTACAGTGCAAAGCAACTGAAGGGGATACCTGACGCTGGCCAGTGGCCTTCACATGCAATGCGATGCTAGATGCAAATGTGCATACCCTCATGTGTGCATACATACATACATAAACACGCACACACACATCACACGCACACATAGAATTAACACTGGCAGGTGTGGTGTATAGAGGACGGTTTCCTCCATTTTGGGGGGCGGCAACTCTTTAAACAGTATCTCACTATTGGAAGACAAGAGGGTGGCATTGTCACTGGGGGACTTCATGCCAAATGCATCCACTTTGTTCGATGTGGAATTCAGTTTTCCTTTGAAGGCGTGAGGTATTCTAGCTGTTCCCTCTGTTCCAAAGGCATGCCCTGAAATTCATACCCACTGCTAGTTTTTACCTTTATTTTTAGTGTATGTTCATTGCACATAGTAATGGGATTCAGAATGACTCTTCCTCTCATGTGAATTAGGTATTTTCATCATAGCCGCCAGTGCTCTCCCCCTTTCTCAGGTCTTATCCAACTAACACCCTTATTTCCCTTTGCTCTCTCACTTCTGGTTTCATGTCAGTATATATACCTGTGTGTGTGTGTGTGTGTGTGTGTGTGTGTGTGTGTGTGTGAAGAAGTGATTCTATATAACTGTATAAAACCCAGAACCCCAAATGAAAGGAGACATGGCGATGTTTGTCTTCAGCGTTAACACTCTTTCCTAAGGGACATAATCACCTACTTTACTGTGACTAAGGCTGCACGGTGTATTTGCCCTGCTCTTTTTGATTTGCTCACTTTTGGGCAGATGCTGAGATGCTCCTCTCAGGCCTTGGCTGCCATGACTGGTACTATAAGAAGTGTGCATGGGTGGCAAGGGTCCATGTGGCAGTTTGCATGGGCACCTTTCAGGTCCACATGCAGGCGAGGGACATATGGGTCAGTTGGTGGTTCCCCTTTTAGCATTTTAAAGAACTTCTATACAGACTGGATGGACCGATTTCCACTCAAGACCACCAATTGATTGTTTCCTTGGCGCTGGTTGCTTGCATTCTTGGCAATAGCCATTTCGACAGGAGAGCAAGATAGACTCTGGATGAATGATCTTCTGTTCTAGTGACCTAAGGGCTTCATGGGGTGAAACAGGGGTCACCAAGACTTCTTCTCTTTGATTCGCTCTCTCACGTTCAGCAGGTTCAAGGTCAGCTGCCGCCGTTGATGATTCCCGTGTTCCCTCCTGACCAGCGGACCCTCGCAGCAGCTGCCCAACAAGGGTTCCTCCTTCCTCCTGGTTTCAGCTACAAGGCTGGGTGCAGTAAGTACTCTGAGCTTTTAATTCCGGAATGGATGGAGGGCGTGGCTTTCAGTTGGAGTATTTAACATAACTGCCACACCAGGAAATGAGTTCGTGCACTGAGCGAGCAGGAGATAAAACACGTGATGGTGTGGGAAGGGGTTGTGTCAGTTTGTATCTCATGGCTGTGCCGCCAAAGCCAGTACTTGCCCTTTAAACTTCCCCTTTGTGCCTTCCAGTTCCAGTGTACTGCTAAAATAAGAATATAATGTCAGAGTTCACTTTTTAAGAGCTGCTTTCCTATTCTTTCTCATTGTCCAATAATTTAACCCCGAATTACCTAGAGAGAATGGGACCCTTGTGTCCTCCATATATTAATAGCCCATTCTAATTGGAATGTGAAATGACCTTCATAGACTCATGAATTTTGGACAGTCCCCACCCCACCCATGACGATGGTGTTTGAGAAAGTTGTGGAACCTTTAAGACTGGGAGACTTTCTGGGTGAGCCTTGGGGGTCTATGACCCCACCTAATCGCTATTTCCTCCTTGATGTCTGGCTGGATTTTTGAGAAGCCAGCCTCTTGTTCCTGTCTTGCTGGAAGCCAGCCCTTCACATTATGAACCTGACAGTGGCCTTCCTCTCTTCCGTGTCGCTTGCTGTGTGCAGGGTGTAACTTCACTCCTCCTGGTGCTTTGAACCTGCTTCAGCCCACGTGAGGGGTCCATTCCTCGACCTATGGTCTTTCTCCTGGCCCTTTGTGTCATTTATGATTTCCCAGTTGTTCAATATAATTTAAAGGTTTAAAGACTAGAAATAAGTGTTAAAATCACAGGTGTAAAAATGCAAAACATCACCTACCAGGAGAATTAGAATTGATTTCTAGTCAAGTTGTGCAGAGGTTCTCAAGCTAAGTATCACAGCTCAAAACTCAGGACTGTGAAAAATCCAGACCTCTGTTTTCCCCTCTGTGCAGTTTTTCTTTTTCTGATTTAGCCTATATCCCTCTTGACTTGGTTTTCCTTTGTTTTCAAACAAGTCAACATATTTTCTTTGCATCCTGGACCCTTGACTTACCCATTTCAGAATACAATTACACAGTTCAAACTTTATAGATCATCATTTAGTCTAGACACATAGAATTCTTTTTTTTTAAAAGGATAATTAAATGCTGTATTCTAAGGATTTAAAATTCTCAGAATAATTACCACACTAAGGATGGAATTTTATATTCTATTGTTACTCTAAACTCTGTGTTTGTAAGCATGAAGGGTCTTTGGTTTTCTTTCTCTTTGTGTAAAGAACTACTCCTCACTTGAAACACACACAGCCAATGCGACTGTCCTTTTTTGTTTTGCTTTTGTTTGTTCATTTGTTTGTTTGTTTTTTGTAATCGAGCTTACTAAAGCAACAAGAGGCCACTGCTTAAAAAAAAAATCATTCTTTGCCTCAGACTGCATTGAAAAATATGCATATAGTATCATTTTCTTTTCCAAAAGAAAAGGAAGTATATTTTTAAGCAGGTGCAGAAGTAAGTTCATTAGCAAATGCTATGCAGAAGAGAAGACCATAGTGAGGGAGAACATTAGCACAGCCTCAGAGCCAGACACAGTTAGCAGCACAGGGCCCCTCATCCCCTGTGCAGCTTCCATGTTCAATTCTCCGGTCGGCTCAGTGTGTCATGGACCAAACCAAGTTTTACCTTTGTGCAAACAGTTGGCATTCTAACTGTTTGATATTCATGTCTAAAGTCATAAACAGTACCACTTCTGCAGTTACCTTGGAAATAAAATTGAATAGAGCTTTTTTACTGCTGCTGGCCAACTCCAGCTTGGCACCTTGCCAGACTCTAGAACTTAGCAGAAGTGGGTTGTGAAAGACAGTGGCCCGCTCTTGCTGACACCCGGGTGCTTGGGGTAAGCCTCAAGAAGGAGCCGGGTGGGCATGAGGGAAACTCGATCGACTGTCTCTCCGCTGATCGCATTGAAAGAAAGTGCAGAGCCAAAATGAAGCCTGCCATCTTCGGGGTGACAGCTCACCCCATTTCCCTGTGGCTGGCAACCTGATTTCTGTATCTGGCAGTCGCTGTGAGTGTTATGATGCAGTTCTCAGGGGCAAACACTGGCCAGCTCATGTACCGTGTGGACCCCAAATCAGAGGCTTTTCATCGGCTTGTGAAACGCCAGGCCGGGATTTGTTCAGGAACTAAAATGTGGGTAAATGTTCCCTATAGGCACTGGCTGAGGGATCTGGCCACTGCAGTCTGAGTCAACAAATCTTATTTGCAGAAAATGAGGCTCCTTGGGAAATAGAGGTATCGGTGGAGGCGTTGCTCCGGTTTTGAAAATAATGATGAAAGTGTTTCCTGCCGTGGAGCGGACAAACGAAATCGTCCCGTAGCTCCCGCCACCGGAATTCGCAGCACAGACTGAGAGCAGCAGAGTTAGTGGACAGAGACCTCAGAACACACTGAATAGATGCACAGAGAGCGAGCCATCAGGGTCCTCCCGGCTTCCCCGGGGTTCTTCCTGCCAGCTCACAGCCGGGAGAGAGAACATACCCCGGCATTCTGTCTGGGCACATAATCAAGCCCAGAACATACAGCCTCACGAATCCATACCTAGTTCTTCATTTTTCTACCTATTACTTAAGACCTTAAAAAGTGCTTGTAAACTTCTGTGGGGCGAATAATGAGGTTTGTTTCTTACCGCTGTTGTCGTTGATCACAGACCGAGGTCCTCCTGCCTCAGCCTATGGCATCTTGGGATTAGAGGCATCCGTCTCAGTGCAAATAGTAAGTCAAGTGTCATCTCAAGAGAGAGAGGAGAGATGAATTTGAAAGACCCATATGAAAACAGTCTGGGTAGGCCAACTCTATCTTAACCAATTCACTGAAGGAACAGAAGTAACTTGTTCTTTTGAAAACCCTAAGCAGGTTACGATATGAATAATAAGGTCATAACACATAATTTACAGTCTCAAGACTGATGTGTATCTGACAGTCCTGGCTCGCCGGAAGCAGAAATTAGCCATGACAGCCCACTAAACAAGTCTGGAGTGCAGAGCACCTAAAATGTTAGTTCTGGATTCTAAGCCAAGTGGGTGCACACACAATTTAGCTCTTTTGCTCCAGTGGTCTCAGGAGTGTATCCACATAGTCTTCAGAGTAGAGCTTTGGTACCTGCAAAAGGACTTTGTATTGGAAGAAAGACACATCCCCTGTGGTTGCTTATCTCAGAAAGCTCAGTCCTACCTTAAAGGGACAAGATCAAGGTGTTGCGTGTGTCTGTTGGTATACACTAAACACTTTCAACCCGGGACAACCTTTAGAGGCCTTGGCTGGTGGAAGGGTTGGGGCTTGCTCTGCAGTTTGCTCTCTCTGGGTCCCTTCCCTCCGTACAGCGCCTCCATGGGATGATTTTCAGGAAAACCCCTGTTCCTCTGCAACATTCAGTTTAGAAACAGAACTGGAACGGGTAGACGACACAATGGTTGATAGCTGTAGACCTCTGCCCTTTTCCGTATTTTGGGCAAAGAATTTCCAAACCTATAATTCTAATAGTCACAAGCACTGGAAATTTTGACAAGGAGGCATTTTATATGGAAATAATAAAACCTTGAGAAAAGTCAAATTTCAGTAAAAGAACAGTTTTTATGCACACTATAAAAATGGGTTGGAAAAGAGCTGGCTTGATCACTTAGCACAGGGTGCAGAATAGAATGTGTCATGTGACCAGTGACACAGAGTCACCTTGCTAGAGGGACCGGAAGCCAGTGTCTTGTTCCACGGGCCTGAGGGGTGGTCTTGGTTGACTCCCAGGGGCATGCTGGGTATTTTAACAACTCAAAGAAAATATAGATACATCTATTTGGCACTTTGCAAACTTCTATATTTAAATTGTGTGGGGTTTTCTACTTTATAAGAAGGAGGGGGTGGATTTTCTTTTCTCCTAAAGGGGGCATTGTGTGAGTATGGCATGGAGAGTGCCTTTAACTCAGGAAGGACTTAAGGATTTCTACCCAGTATAGTGTTACTGCTGCTGCTGCTGCTGCTGCTGCTGCTGCTGCTCCTGCTGCTACTATTACTACTACTTTTTCCTCCTCCTCTTCCTCCTCTTTTCCCTTCTTCTCCTCTTCTTCCTCCTCTTTTCCCTTTTCCTCCTCTTCCTTCTCCCTCCTTGTCATCATCATCTTCTTCTTCCTCCTCTTCCTCTTCCTTTTCTTCTTCTCCTTCTCCTCCTCCTCGTCCCTCTTCCTCTTCCTCTTCCTCTTCCTCTTCCTCTTTCTCTTCCTCTTCTTGTTTTAACTCTGTTACTACAGAATTTATTTTCTAAACCAGGAGTTATGATCATAAAATAACAAAACTTATTCCCACATAACTTATAGAACCATGTGTACTGGTGTGAAGATAATCAGTTCATAGATCTATACCGGTTGATTCCTCCCAGTGTATGATTGAAGGCTCTCAGCTGTGTTTGTTCTGGGAAAATTTCCCAATTCCAAACAGGCAACAGCAGACTAAGAAGTCCTCAGAATGGCAGAGCCTGGGGGTGGGGTCAGGTCCTGAATTTGCTGCTTTGCCCCTCCTCCAGCAAATCTGGTGGCTGGAAAGAGAAATGCCCCCACACAGGCTCACACATTTGAATACCTAGACTAGTAGCTGGTGTTGGTGCAGTTTTGGAACCTTATAAGGTGGGTTGTTGATGGAGGAAGTGCATCATTATGGGAAGACAGAATTTACAGCTTCACCCACTTCTTCTTCTGTCTCTGTCTCTCTTTCTGTGTGTGTGTGTGTGTGTGTGTGTGTGTCTGTCTGTCTGTCTGTCTGTCTGTCTCCTGTATCTCCCTCCCTGGCTTTGCTTTTGTTCCTGCCCCTGTGACAAACCTTCCCTGACAATAGAAGTACATTCGGCCATGGCTGGCTCAAAGGGATTCTTTATAGGAATAAACACTTTCAAACTCAGCAACTAAATCAGACTGCCCCAAAGGCTTTCACTTACAAAGTTTGAGGAAAGGAGAGAATTGGGGATCTGGGGGTTGGGGGAATTAATCCCAATCATTTTAACACAATATGGAAGGAAACCTGAAGATCTGATCAGATCTCCCTTCCTCTGCCCGTTGACATGGAACCTGCAGTCTGCTGGGACCTGGGTTTCCTCCGTTGGTTTAATAAATGTGTACCATATTGATGGGTTTTGGCTTATGCTTTGTTGACTGTTGGACACTGATTGCCTATGACCTGTGTGTCAGCTGACTCTGTGGACTCTGTTAAATCAGAAATTAGCATGTGGTCTTCTAAATGCCAGATCACAGAACCTGCACACCGGAGAGACCCAGCAGAACCCACAAGGTCCCCTCATCAGGCAATGGCGCATGTGGCATTAACTAGAAACAGGAACATGTCACAAGTTTGCCTGAGGAAGTCGATGATATTTAATTCCTAAGCATTAATTTTATTGTGGCATCTGAGGACCTAATTAACCGAGAGTTTCCTTTCTTATTGGAAGAGAAAACACTGTTCAGAAAACTGATGTGGAATAAATACGGCACATTTCAAGTTTATTAAGCCTGGCTTATCAACTTCTATTTACTTAAGCTAATCTCATAAGGCAATTAAGTATTTCAATCACTATATTGCTATTTTATTTAGCACACTTCTGAAAAATTAATCGATGTGCTAAAATGCAGAAAGGGCATGTGATTGAATCTGCATCTCTGGTATCACAGAACCACGGCTGACTAAATACAGTTCCTTAAAAAAAAAAAAAAAAAAAAAAAAAAGAACAAAAAAAAAATCCACGGAATTGTTTCCAACTCGAGCCTAATAAACAGCCAAGTGGAAACAGACATGTGAAAAGCACTAGCAGGGATCATCCCAAAGTTGGTAGTAATAAAGAAAACAGTGGTTTGTGATATGTCCAGTCAGGGGTTGACAACCCGAGCTGATTCCCAGCACCAAGGTTGGGTGACCCACAACCACCTGTAACTTTGTCTCCAGGTGATCTGACAAGTCTTCTGTCCTTTGTGGGCACCTGCATACAGGTGTCACATGCTCACACAGATACATAAGTAGAAATAAATTAATATCTTAGAAAGAGGTGGGCTTTGAAAGAGGAAAACATTTCCATCAGAATCCCCCACATCTGCAAACTCTGCTATTTCCTGAGTCGTGGGAGCCACAGCAGGTCTTGACCCTGATCCTTGAAGAAGTGGGGGGCACTCACAAATCCCGGGGGTAGTATTCTAGTCATTTCCGTTGGTGGGTACCCGGCCTATGTTTTCATGACATCATCTTTTCTCAGTATCTCAGAAGGTCAACACTTTCCTTTGTGCTTTCATACTTCAAACATTCAGGCAGTCACAGGAGCAGTCCCAGATAGTTCATATGATGATTGATATTTTTAATTGACTCATTATAGCGATTTCTAAAGAAGACAAATCACTGTCACATCACAATTGGGTATTAAGGGGGTAACCCATCTCTGGAAATAGAGGCAGGCATAATTAAAACCCTGTCGCTCACTCTTGGTCATAGCCTAGTTGAGCCTATCCATTCCAGGCAGCTTATTCCCAACTGTTGAGGACACGGGTTTCTGTGCTTCCTGTGGGAGTGAGGGGGGGGGCGGGTCTATTACATCACCTGCGGGTGTCTGAAATGTACCATGTAGAGTCCTATAGGCTAGGAGTCATCCCGATGGCTGCCTTCCTCCCTGCTGCTCTGGTAACATTTCTCACCACTGTGGCCAGTGTAGGACATGAGGCAGTCTACAGGAGGGAGGGGTTGAGGGAAGGGCAACCATGGAAGCCTGAGGTATTCATTCACATTGTTTTAGCTTTTGGGAGCCAGAGCAACCTGTTTCCCCATGAGCCACCGAGGGACCTAGCCATGTAAGCCGAGACACCTGAAGACCACAGACTCTGAGCACAATCCGGGAAATGGGATGTCTATCCAGACAGACCAAAGAGCAAAATGCCTATTCAAAAAAAATTAAAAATCTTTAATTAGATGCTAAGCCCTAAGGACAAGTTGGATATGAAAGAGAAAATGCATCTGATTGTGTCTAAATTGACTTAAAAGAATTCCCTTCTTCTAAGTTGCTACCTCTTAATATTGTAATCCTACTAGGTCCATGTTCTCCATAACATTCCGTTCCTCATTAAGACACCAAGGCGGGATGTAGGCGTATATTCTGGTATAGTTCTGGATGCGACAATGAATGGGCGGCTCGATGTGAGTCGCTGAGTGGTCGGTTAAATGCCGCCTCCGTAGTAACGCTAGAGCGCAGAAGCCAAAGGCTCCTTCCAAGGAAGGTCCCCTTTTCAGAGATAGCAGAGTTCCTAGGACGATTAATCTAGCGTTTTCATTCCCATTAGAAATTTCCAATTCTGACCCAAAAGTTGAAGGAAAAACAGGTACTTCATCATTTGTATGCAGAAATGTCTGTTCTGAGAGGTTATTTCCTAAAGTGTTCATAAATTAATCTCTTTCTAAACTAGCCATTGAGGTAACTATTAAATAGGATAAAGTTTTCATTTGCCACACTACATTAAAAAGTCATAAACCTATTTCATTAATGACACCTATTGAAAAAATGTTAGCCTGTGACAGAGCACTTAAGAGCTAATGATTATCTCAGAATGTCTTCTTTTAAAATCTCTATAGAGCGTCAATAGAGCCAAACAAGGCCCAATAAGTTTTACTTTCTCAAATAAAATTCACTAGGAATATCTGCATCCATTCCTTACTGTTTGGTGGGCGTTAATACAAACTTTTATCCTGTCTTATAATTTTTTCAAATTAAAATCATATTATGCTGTCATAGCAATTTTTTTGCATTGAGAAGGACATTCTTTACTTGTTCATTCTGAGTTGGACGGGCTGTTTGAGGAGAGTCTTTATATCTAAGTGTGCTGGGGCTGGGATCATTGCTCAGCACTTTGGAGCACTAGATGCTCTTGTAGAGGACCTGAGTTCGAGTCTCCGGTACCCACAGGGAGGCTCTCCACCCTCTGTACACCGCACCCTCTGTAATTCAACTTCCAGGAGTCCCATCACCCTCTTCTAGGTTTTGTCGTCATTGCGAGCCCCTCTACACACAGAACTAAAATTAAAAAATAACTCTTAAAACAACTTTTAATAAACAAATAAATATGAGAATGAAAGCATAGCTGTTCATGTTGGTATGAAGAGTCACATTTCAGCTTCCTTAGATTTCAAAATCAACTGACTTAAGGCTCTCATGGGGATGAAGTATGATTTATCTTGTCTTTTTATGACATCTTTTCCCAGTTTGTCTTCAGCAATACTCAGGCACTTAAATAGATGATAATAACAACTTAGCAAAGAAAAGTTTAACACTTTGAAAATGCATACTATTTACTTAAAAATTAGTGTGTGTGTGTGTGTGTGTGTGTGTGTGTGTGCATACAGCTTGACCAGAGAGGTCTGAACACAACTTGTATGAGCTGGTTCTCTCTTAGGTCACGTAGATTACAGGGATCAAACTTGGGTTTTCAGGTTTCGTGGCAAGTGCCCCCACCCTCTGAGCCATCTCACTGACCTAAATATAATTTACTTTTATATCCATCTAGTCAGATATGAGTGGCTTTTGAAATATAAGTTTATAAAAGACAGATCATGAAGTAGAAAAGATATTTGTTCCCTGAAAATATATAACAGAAAAGTCATCTTTCTTTTAGACTCTTTTTAGAATTTATCATGGTGTGGAAAATTAAACCCGGGATGCCTGTGTCCTGGAGAAATGCTCTCTCCGCCCTGAGCTACATCCCGGAACTAATGTCTTCCCTTCTCTGTGGATGCCACATCCCCAGTCTCTACCCTTCTTCAACACTTGCTCTGTTATTATAGGAAGACAATTTTTTAAAAAGGGTGTTTGTTTGAATTATACACTGTATAAGAAAACCAATTTGTTACTTATTTGTACAATTATTTGCTTATGATCTGTTTCTTTCATTAAGAAAGAAACTTTAATCTACCAGAAGCAACTCCAGTTTTAGATACTTGGCTAGCTTCATAACTAAGTAAATTCTGCATTCATTCAGTCATTCATTCATTCACAAAAATGTTAGATGAGTCAGGTACTGTGCTTGGAAGTGGGTATTAAGAGATCGTAAAACATAGTCCCTGCCTTTGGCATGTTCATAATCTAACTGAGAAGAATTGAACTCTTCTAGTCTGAGTCTCTGTGTCTGCTCAAAACTCAGGGGGCGGCATCCCAGCTCTCGGGGTGATTCTTCTAGGAACTGGGGTATTCCGGAAAAATAGGTCAAGAGAGAGACACCCTTAGGTGCAAGGATCCTAAGAGCGGTTCTACCCCTTCTCTGCGGTGGCTTCTACAAGCGGCGTCTCTGAAACAGTCTGTCATCACATGCGAAGCTTGTCAGGCTCTTGCTCTGAGGCTTCCAGCCTCCAGAATTATAAGTGAATGTTAGGCAAGAAATGGGCTCACCCTGTGATACTGGCTCCTAGAAGGCTGAAGAAAGGATTGCTGAGGAGTTGGAGGCCAGCCTGAGCAAGACAGAGATGGGGAGGGGGGGAGAAGGGAGGGAGGGAGGAAGGGAGGGAGGGAGGGAGGGACGGAGGGACGGAGGGACGGAGGGAAAGAGAGGGCGGGGGGGAGAGGGCAGGAAGATTGGATTCTTGTTTTCCAGGCATCTTGCTTCTGATCATTTGTAGTAGGTCAAACAGTAAGATGAAGATATAAAGAATTGCAGAATGCTAGAAATATGCTTAATGTTTGAGAGGAAATGTTTGGAAGAAATTCATTTAAATCGATGAGGGAAAACATATCCAGGCATGCTCTTGAGTGTGAGAATCTCTGCTCCCAGCCTTGAGTGACAGGAGCAGTTGGACCACTGATGTGGTGGAGGCACATTGTGACACAGAACCCTCCAGGTAGAGTAGGGTTCACCTGACCCTGAACTAGCACGGCGAGGGGCAACGCTAAGACATGACAAGTGAACCCCTTGAGGGCCTGAGATTCATTCAGGGAAGTGTTTTACTGCTGACTATGAAGAAATTGAAAAATAATTGAAGAGCTAAAGCCCAGGGTTGAGGTCATATAAGGCATCCACGCATCTGTCTCCACATCTGCCCATACATGCTTATTCATGTACACACACCACTGTCTTCCCACACTCCCATCCATCCACCTATCCGCCCTCCCATCCATGCACTTACCCCGCCCACTTATTCATCCATGCATCCGTCCACGCACCCATACAGCCCTCAGTAAAGCTACAAGAGTCTTTCAACTTGTCTCAAGTTTCTATTGAATGGAAATGCTTGTTATTGCACTCAATAATTATTAATTTATAATATATACATTTTAAAACATTTATAGGCTATACTCTGTTAGGAGCTAAAACGTAACATTTGATAAGATAAGCATGTTCTCTTCTCCACGTGTTCCCAGTTATTATGAAGTTCTCCTTGTGGTTCTTACCACCATCATTGGTGACCCGTTAGTTTCTCGTAGTGCAACATCACAGAGTAGGAAACACATGATTCAGAGCTCTGAGGTCACAAGTCTACATCAGAAGAATGTCCTCATACCAGCTGATACAGTGTGGCATGGGGCATGGCATAGTCTCAATGGACAGGATTCTTGTTTCTCTCCTAAATACAAAGTTTCCAACTCTAGTCACTCTCCCAAGGCCCTGCCATGACTACAGAGCTGGAGAGAAAACCAAGCAGTTAAAGGCTCTCATTGCTTCTTCAGAGGACCTGAGCTCAATTCCCGCGCCCCAAAACACCTGTATCTCCAGCTCCAGGAGACCTGATAACTTCTTCTGGCCTCCTCCCCGTCCCTTATGCATGTTACATAAACACTCACAGGTATACAATTGTGCACACACACACACACACACACACACACACACAATGAAATAAATCTCAACAAATAAACCTCCCTGTTAGGTTGTATTTCTGACTTTTTATTCCCTCCCAGTGCATAATCAGCATAAATGCATGTGTGTACATGTGTACATGCACACATATAAAAACCACACACGTATGCTAGCATCTGTAAAATGTTCTAAATTCAACAAACTTCTAAAACAATAAATATTAGCTGCCCACACTTAAAAGAAGAGAGAGGAGGGAATAAGGAATTTGGAAATAGATGAGATTTTGTTCCTGAGCCAAAGGCCAGAATCACCTGTGGTTCCCCTCTCCGTTTTCTTCTGCCTCTTTTCTGCCCACTAATTGGGGCCCTTGCTCTCTGCAGGTGCTGTCCCTCTCCTGCTCCGTCCGATTAGTTCAAGCCATTAGCATTTCCCACAGGATTTACTGCAATGGGCTTAACGTGTCTCTTTGTCTTGCCTTTCCCTTTGCCAATCGATCTCTCCCTAGCCACAGAATTGATCTATCTGGAACACAAATCAGGCCGTGTCACTGCCCTGCTTAGCATCGGCCACTGACTTACCATCGCCATCAGAGCAAAGTGCAAGGCTCCGTGCGCTCTCAGTTCTGCTCTGCCTCTGGGCACATAGCTCACTGCTCCTGTCCAGCACTGGGTACATTAGAAGGGTGCACGTGTGTGTGCTGGGGCCGACACAGGAGTGTGTGTTGCCTGAGCATTGCTGGTTAATGGCAGGATCACAAGCAGAAGGTACTGGTTGTCAGATCTTTCGGCAGCCTCTGAGATGGATCAAAGCAACACCTTCATTCTTGGCCTCTCTTCTACACTGTCCCTGAGAACCTCATATTGTCCTAGCCTCCTGGGGAGCTTCCCCTCTGGAAATTAGAGCAGTAAGAACAAGGGGTGTTGAGTGCACATCGGAGAAGAGAGACAACCTGCCTCCAGGAAGTGATGGAGGCTTGCGCGTACTCTGGCAGACAGAGACATAGAAGGTAGATCCTGGAAGTGTCCTGAAGGATAATCTCCTAGTGAAAGTGGATCATTGCCTGGAAACATTCAAATCAGAAGTCTTCATTTTCTGTAGTTTGTTCCCAGGCTAAATTCTTCCCTCACCATTTCTAGAAACATTCAGTACTCTTCTGCTTTGCCCAGAGCATCCTGAGGCCAGTTGCATGTGTTTGTGTGATTGTCCCCTCAGGACTGGGACGTGTGTGTGTGTGTGTGTGTGTGTGTGTGTGTGTGTGTACTTGTGCACATGTGTGCATGAACATGCGTGTCTATTCAGGTATATGGCACATGCATGTTTGTGTATGTCGGGTGGGGGGGGTAGTGGTTTTCATATTTCCTGGTACCTAGAGAAAGAAATCTGTTGTTGTCAAGGAAGCAAAACAAAGGCATAATAAATGCTCCAGGCTGACCAAGTATTTACCACCTCGTTTCTGTAAGGATGTAGGTTTCAGTGACCTCTGCATTAGGTCAGCCGCAGCTGAAAGTGTTTGCCTGACCCTGGCGAAGGCCACACCTACTTCTCGAACTCCTAAGCTAAATAACCCTGTTTGAAAAAATATTTTCTGGTCTTTTATATACCATAGCAACGTATCATAACACAACTATAGATGAGTGCTATGTGAAATCTTATTGTGTGCCTCAACAGTATTAGGAAACCTTCGGAAGAGGCCAGACTAGAATCTTTGTTCCCACATGCACCATAATCCTGACTACATTAGGACAGCACTGGGTGAGCGGCCTGGGCATGGGGTCATCTGCAACCTTTCACCCGTGCCTGTTGCTCTACCAGCTCACGGTCAGTCACCTGGCGCCATGTGGGGTTGTGACCCACAGTTAAGGATGCTAGGGCCGTGGTGTTTTTTTCAACCTCATAAAAATTGTTATTTTGAGCTAGAATTTTCCAGGCTTGAACTTCAAATAAGAAAATTAATTTTGGAAAGGTCGAGGGAAAAACTGTTCAAATGGTTAAAAAAAACTGAGGTAGGAATAAAAGAAATTGCTTTTAAGTAGTTGAAAGTCAATTTGAATAACACACATGATTGGACTTTAAAAGTCAGAGTTTTCCATTATCTGCCGTTCACTAAGTTCCTCGTGCAGTATTTACAAAATAAGCCTGGTGTAATATTTTCTTGGACCAGGTAATTGTGGGATGGCATGAATGAGTGACAGGGTTTCTACAAAATATTCTTCTCTGGTAGCTTCTGATTTTTTGATTTGCCATTTACGAATTCTCATAAATCCCATGTCTACCTAAGAGCATGGCCTATTTGTAAACTATATTTTGAGTTTCCTTAACTAGGAACTAAATTGCTACATTAGAAAATTTCTCAGTGACTATGTTTCTATTTATTTCAGAACATGGTGGCAGATTTCAACATACCCAGCTCTAAATATTTGGGGCTTTAAAAATTAATATTGAGGTAGAACTAGTGTAATGTATGTGAATTTCTCCTCGGGTGGGAATGGGAGCTATGGTGTGGCTCCTTGGAGAGACGCATCTGAAACGTGCTGAAGACTTGCTGAAGATCACACGTGTATGTCTCAGGAGCTGTGCGTGACAGAAGAGACACAATGCTTGTTAATATTTCACTCATTTCTGCTGATAAAATTTGTTGTCCTCCATTCCCTTAAATACCAAACAGGTTTGCAAATAGCACCCTTAGACTGTTGTGTTCTAGAATGAAATGTCACAGACTAGGTAACTTAGGCGACAGGAATGTTTCTCACAAGCACAGAAGCTAGGAGATCTTAGAGATGAAACAGTCCTTATGAAGCCTCTTTCTTCAGCCTACATGACACATCCTCCCCTGATCACCCCAGAGGTATGTCTGTGTCCTAAAAAATATTCCTATAAGGACTTCTTATAGGAAGGCCCAATGTGCAACTCTGTGTTTGCACAAGCACAGTAGCCTGGGTTCAGCCCCTGGGACCCATGCTAGATATACTGATTCTCATCTGTAATCATAGGACTCTGAAGGTGAGAAGGAAGATAGGAGAATCAGCCAGAAGCTTCTGGGCCAGTTAGCCTAGAGTGCAAAGCACACAGGCCAGATACAGCAAGACCCAGCCTTTCTTCACAAGTGGGAGTCAAGAACTGACACACTGAAGTTGTTCTGAGTGCAGCATGTATAATCTGATACACACACACACACACACACATTAATTTTAAACAATGGACTTCTCTTAGATGAGGGTCTATCAATGAATACATTTTACTTGTTCATTTCATGAACTCCATGTACAGCCATACTGAGGTACCATGGATTTGGGCTTCAGTCTATCAGCAGGGGCTAGACAATTAATTCAACCAATAACACATGTATACAATTACTTATTGATTGTGACTGTTTCATATGTATCCAGACATTTACATACGTATCATATATGTATGATAAGAGTGAATTTACAAACACAAAGGTACATGAATGTTGTCATGTATGTAAGGAATGAAAAATATTATCAGAATGATAATATTCTGATATATACATTGTAAAAAACGTTACAGAGTAGTCTAGATTCTAACCAGTGACCTTTACATGTACATGTAACCTATTACTATGTAGATGTTAGTGGTGTGTAAAACCGAGCTGCCTTTACAGGTGTTCACTTCCATCCAAACATACCCATGAGCTTGTGCTCCTGAAATGCACATCTAGGTCAGCAACTTAGTCCTCCTGTTACTTAATCTTTTTAGTGACATTGCTAAAACCACATTTATATGTTTTTGTTTTGTTTTGTTTGTTTGAGAGAGAGAGAGAGAGAGAGAGAGAGAGAGAGAGAGAGAGAGAGAGAGAAAGCTTGCTTAAGGCTGGGCTGAAATTCGTGATTTACACTATAGCCCAGGATGGTGTAGAACTGTCAGTCTCTGGCTCAGCGTCACAGGCAGGAACTGCCCACCACCCTGAAGACACTCAGTTCTCCCCTGTGGCCTTTCCATGATGAGCACCCACATCTCTTTCCTGGTGGAGTGCGGAAAAGGTTTCTCCTCTCTGCTTCCTTCCACAGCTCATCAGTTAGGCTTGGTCCTTTTCCCTGTCCGTAGTCACACTCATGTCCTGACACAGGTCACACAGCCTACTCGCTCTGTCCTCCCCACCACTTGATAGCCCCTGGAGCCACTGCGACCCCTCACTGCCCCTTTGACTCTGGCTTAAAGCCTAAAGCTACCAGCCTTTAACTCAGCAATGGTCTGAGCCACTCAAACAGGCTCGGGATGAATGTATGATGATTAGAGGCCCAGATTTCTTTAATTTTATTGTGTATGTCTCACATAGCACCCGGCAGATTCCTAATCACATGGTGGATGTTGCAAGTGCTTATTAATTGATTAATTTACAACAGGGAAAGTAAATTATATAAATGAATTATCCCCGTGAAAAGCACCCGAGCCTTGTACATGAGCGCTTTAGTTAATTTTAAGATTGTGTTCATTAAACGAGGAATACAAATGAATTACAATGTTGTAGGCATTTACATGATCGATTCTAATAACCATACAATTACAATATTTACCATTTTAGCTAGTTTGTACAAATGTGATTTCAACTTTAAACGTTTCAGCTTCCCTCTGTTCCAACCAGTGTCATATAGATTAAGCAATTAATAATATCAAGTTGCAGTAAACCCCAAATGTATGACCTCCCCAGCCCCTCCCTTTGTCACCTGCTTGTCCTGCCTTTACAGGACGCTTCTCATTAGCAGAGCAGCCTGCTATAGTGTTTGCCTGTCTTTGTTTAAGCACGAAGGCCTCCTGGTCACACTTGTGCCAGCAGCAACTTCTGAGTTGTCTCTTCCAGCAGTGGCCAAGGGGAAGATGCTTGCAGATCACCTAGAAAGCCCAGTAAAATTTAAATTCTGATTCAGAAGCTATACCCATGCTGATTTACTTTTCTCAAAGCTACATGCCATTCAGCACCCAACCTTTATCGTGATCCGGCCACTCTGGTGACTGAAGCTCAGGCTCTTTGACATGGGAAATCCACCGTAATGCACCATCCTTTGTTAGAGCATGTGCACTGGCTGGCCAGGGGGTGGGGTCAGCACTCTATAGTTAGAGCATGCACACTGGCTGGCTACGGGGTGGGGTCGGCTCTCTACAGTTAAGAGCATGTGAATTGGCTGGGTAGGGGTTGGGTAGGGTTGTACCTTCCTCTGATGACTGAACTCTTACCTAGTTTGTCCTAGTCTGTGCATTTGAGAATAATCCTGTACCTCGGGGGGCGAGGGGAGGGAGCACATGAGCCAGAAATATAAATAAGAGTCATTGTGGTTCTCCCAGCAGGGCCTGGTGCACTGGGTTTAGGGCATACTTTGCAACTATATCTTTCTTAGGGGGGGTGTTCTCCACTCAGAGACAGTCACATTTTAAGAAGTGACCCACACAGCTGCCTCTGGGACCTCTGTCTGGCCCTCACCTACGTACATTCACTCCAAGTCAGTTTTTACCAGCTTCTCTCCAGTGAGACCCCAGCTCCCACCCCAGCGCACCTTCTCCAACCCTGGTTCCATTTCTGTACGCCTCTTCTTCCCTGAATATTCCTTTACTGTCAGTTGAAATTTCCAACAGCTTGCGGGAGGAGTTTAATATAGCTTGCGATTCCAAGTTATGGTCCGACATGGGGCTGGGGGTGGGGCAGTTAAGATGGCAGAAACTTGTGCACATGTGTGCATTCTACCTCTTCAGCTCAGCCTTTCCGCTGCTAATCCATACCCAGGAAATGAATGCTGCTATCCATTTCTTAGGCTAGCCCTTCTAACATCCGTTAATGTTATTAGGATAACCACTGCCCTGCCCCTCACAGGCCAGATTTCTACAGTCTTTTACAAGACTTTCTTCCCAGGTTATTTTAATCATTAAAATCCAGGATCACACACTTTTTTTTAAAAATCACCAGTAGTCACCCGTTCCCTTTAGATTATAAAGATTAATATAGTCTCCAGACCTAGCACCTGTTTGCTTGGGGTTTGTTTTCAACTGTCTTTACTCCAAACTGATGTTATCAAGTCTCATGGCTTCATTTGGATGCATGCTTACCTCTTTCAAAGCATGGTATGCAAATATCCAAAACATTTTCTTATATCCTCACATATTTCCCTCAGCCTCCTACCCTAGTGTGGCAGTCTTTTTCCTTATCTCTGTTATGAGCCACATAAGTAGACTGACCCTCTCTTCTCTCACTGTTGAGTAGAAACTCTGGAATTTATCTTGAACCAGTCCCTACGTTGTTACAAAACCAGGCAACTTCCTTGTCAGTTCTAAGCCCTTAAGTGTTGAGTCTCTTTGGTTCTTACCAATCGCCCCCCTGTCACCTGCTACACAGAAGTCTGCTTTTGTGACATCCACTTGCTAGTTAGGTAATCTTGGCTGTTTTTCTTCTTCACATGTGGGATTCCCTTTCTTCTGTAGGATAAAGTTAAATGCTTTAACATTTGCCTATAGAACACTGAATACTGTTACCACCCAACACTGTCCACAGTCCCACACATACCTATTTTAACACCTGCTCTGTAGTTCAGCCACCCCGTGCTCTTAGTTTAAACTGTCAGCTTGACACAACCTATATTACCCAGGGAAAGTCTCAGTTTCAGAATTGCTTAGATCAGATTGGCCCGTGACTAAGTCTGTGGGGGATTATCTCCATTGTTGGTTGCTAGAGAGGATTCAGCCCATTGTGGGCAGCGCCATTCCCTACGCAAGGCTCTGAACTATGTAAGAAATCTAACTGAACAAGCAGCAGGCAGCATCCGTACATACATTCAGCTCTCCCTGCTTGTCTGTGCATGTTATGTGACTGGCTGTCTTCTCCTCAGCAAGGGGAAGTCACCTGGAATTGAAATCCAAATAAGCTCTTGATTCTTCTGATTGCTTTTTCTCAGGCTATCTGCCACAATGACATAAACAAAGCTAGCTAGAACATTCTCTTCCAAGTAAAATTACTGAACATTATATATCTATAATCTCCATACCAGTAAACTATTTATTATAACACAAAATCACAACCAAGTATAAAATTAAGAAATTGGTGAAACAGAGCGTTGCAACGCTCTGAACATGTTGAGGCAACCCTGGGCCCTCTCTGGAAGCCTACAGCTTGAACCTCACTGCATTCCTAATAAAACCCTGAGTTTATGTTACACTTTTTAAAAATTCACCTTCCAGTGCCAAGAGCAGTGTTCACCATTTATCCCAGGTACTCAGTAAGCATTTAAAACTGAGTTACCTTAATATTGTTTATACATGAACATTTAAACAGTTTCTTCCATGGATTAATTCTTGCTTGTTTGTTCAGTCAGGGTCTTACTTGTGTAGGTTCTTGCTGCCTCAGTTTCCTGAATGGTGGGTTTATAAACACCTGGCCTCACATGTTCAATTTCTAAAGTCAGTTTAATATATTATAAAAATTGTTCTTATAGTCATTACTTTTGATTACTTGCCATATCATATTCTCAGTGGTTAACTAATGCACACTACTGATTACATTACTAACACACGGTTGGCCTCTGTGGAGAGTATCTGCCCTAGCTCTTATTAAGCAAATAAATACTTCTTGATCTGCATCAAAAATACACCACAAAATCTATGTATACCTCTGGTATACATTTTCTATAGAACATAAGATGAGAAAAACAAGATTAATCTTTGACCTTTTTTAATTTGTCTAATTTTGAAAGATCTATTTGTCTGTTTGTTGCCTTTAAATATACTTTTGTCAACATTTATCTCTATAAAATTAAAATGTCGACATTTTCTACAATGTCAAAAAGAAAAAAAAAAAGAAAGGACAAACATGAAAATGTTTTATTTACTCTGAAATCGTCTGCGAGCTATTAGAGAGGTTATTTGAATCCAGGCCACAATGCATCATTCAAAAAGTTTAGCTAATGGCTTAAATCTTTGGTGTTCAGCTTGTTAAAATGAAAGTGAGTTTAGTTAAGTTCTGTCTGTGATAAGACTGAAAATTTGGCAAGGACTTGCTGTGCTCTGATGAAGTCTGCAGTGGTGTGTGTGTGTGTGTGTGTGTGTGTGTGTGTGTGTGTGTGTATCCAAGTACAGCCCTCTGAACCAGGCACCCCCAACCCCCCATTTTCCTAACTACATCATGAAAAGAGGATGAGGTTTCAGCCTTAATTGCTCGCTCCATTTATTCACAGCCCTCTCTCAGCCAGGGCTGTGAAGAGTGTCGGTAAAAGGCTACACAATAGAGCTTTTCATCGGCCCCAGCCAGGCACACAAAGGCGGCTTTGGGGAAGAGTGAATGCAGGAGTTTAATTTGCAGGTGGAGAGGAGATAAAAGGTGCTGACGCCTCTATTATTCTCTTACTTAGGTGACCCTTACCCTGTTCAGCTGATCCCAACCACCATGGCAGCTGCTGCAGCAGCGACCCCAGGCTTAGGCCCACTCCAGCTGCAGGTAAGTCGGGAGACGACGCAGGGGAGGCAGGGGTTAAGTACAAGCCATGGAAGGCAACCATTATCCTCTTAGAGCAAACTACAACTGAGCACTGAGACTGGTCACACAAATTCGTTCTGTCTTTACCTTCATTTGTTCTGAGCCTCAACCCCCCAAAGATTATTTTTTAGTTCTGGTTGTGTGCTCTGAACTAAATATTACCTACAGTTTTATTATTGCCTAGTAAGGTTGAACACGGTGAGCTTCCATTTCTATCTTGTTGGTTGACGTGATGATTTTGTTGTAGAATGGCCCCCAAAATAACAACATCAACAACATCAACAAAAACAACAGCAAAACTAAACAGCTTGTCAAAGATACCTACCCGCAGTAGCTATGATCCAAGGAGACTGAAACAGGATGTTATTTGGAATCACTGAGGACGCCTGGTGTTGTTAAAGTACTCGGAGCCCATTTGTTCTCCTGGCTTAGTGGCAGGCCATTTGAGCAAGCAGGGAGGACTAGACCCAAATCAGCAGGTGTCCATTTGCCCTTGAGCTTCTCCTGACATCCTAATGGGGACCTCTTTGCCCTTCAGACTGTGTATCTCCAGTACACCCAGGAAAAGTCAATAACCTTACCAGACGTCCAAGCGATTTTAGGAATTATGCCTCTGAGGTTAAAAAGAGAATCAATATGATTTTAGTAGAGGGGGCTTCCCTTATCTCGGTCTCTGAATTGGTACTCCATAAAATACTTCGTACGTCCTGTTATTGTGAGCCTTTGAATTTTGCAGCTAGTGAGAACAGATGATAAGCTAAGACCTGGGTTCATCTCCTCCTGGAAAACTGGTTTACAAGCACGGGAAACACACTATGCAAAGCCAGATGCACTGCTGGCCCACTTCATACAGTGGAACTGCACCCATGAGTGTGACTCGCTGTACCTGGCATTAATCTAGGTTGAGTTTCTCATCAGATCCTCCAGAGCTAAGTAGAACCGATGAGCACAGAGATATGTCCAAAGCTGGAGACCGGCAGGAGGAGATAGTCCCGTGAGCACTGAGAGAGTATTCTATAGAGGTTATAACATTTGTCCCTAGTTTATCTTTCCATGAAAAACTATGGGATATCTGTTTCTTGGAGCTAGACTATGTTTGGAAGTGTTGGAGCCATGAGGACAATAAAATTACTGTAACATTTGTTATCCTTTTCAAATGGTGTCTGGGGAATAGCAACAATACAGGGAAGGGATTGTATGGGGAGGACTCCTGAGATGTGCACATACACTTGCTGTCTATATTTGTTATGGGTAATTATTTTTTCTAACTTTTTCAAAGAACGAGTTACATTACCTGGCATTTAAAACATCTATGCTTGTAGATAATAGAAAATGGTCTTTTATAGTAAAGCTAGAAGAAAAGGTAAAACAATCAAAAGCGTGAAAAGAACAGAGGGACTGGAAGAAAATGGAAGAGCAACAGATTTGAATGTGAAAACTTAGGTTTTTGAGGGTTTTTATTCAGGTTGAGAGTTTGTATTTGCCAGAGTCACTGGAGAGAAGGGCAGCCTTAAGGTGAGTGCGCCCACTGAGTCCCCCTGTTGGTCTCCACCAGGGAGTGGTGGCATTGCTCAGCAAGCCTCTCAGCTGCCTTTCCTCTGAAGACACATTAGAATATTTGGCATACGTTAAGCTTTATTTCTGTTCTGATGCGTTTTCAGCTTTTCTCATGATCTAAAGTATTAGCTTCTTTCCTGAGAAATGAAGAACATCTTTGAGCCCAAACACAAGTTTGCTCTTTCTGTGAACAACCTAACCTGTAGCAGGACAAGGCTCTCTCATTGATCATTATCAAGACTTATAATGGATGGGGTCTCAGTACGTTGATTGGTCTATTCCTGAACATGGCACCCTCCTATCTCAGTTGTCTACTCTTGAATGTAGCACCCTCCTCCCTCACTCTTGGAACAGTTATAATTGCCCGTCCTTACATTGCCTTTGAAAGGTTTCCATTTGAGTGATCTTGTATCCATTGAAGTTTATAATTTAAGTCAGGCTCTCCAACAACCTATACTCTAATATCATAAGAAAACTGACCATCAGAACATCTTCTCAGAAAGCTATGTATACTCATACAATGTACTTACACAAACACATGCACATCTTTAGGGAAAATGGGGGTGGGACAGATAGTCACACCAAACAAATTCCAAAGACTTGTCATTTAAGAGCTGCTGAGTTTTTGCTCAGTGGCTTCTGACATCTTTACTGCAGAGCCATGGATCCCTCAACTTAATTTCAGCCTGCTTAACGCCTACAAAGACACTGTTGTCTCCTTGCCACATGGTAGACCTATGCAGATAAGTTTGAGGGAAGCCACTCACAATGGTCTTAATGTTTATAGCACATTTACTTCCATTGGGGAAATCTGCTTCTGAAATGTTCTGTCTTAGTGGAATGTAAGAAGCAAGCCAGTTTTAATGCTTTCTAAACTCTGCTTTGAAATATGTTAGGCTCCACTGACCATCTCTTTACAATGTTCTCAGCAGATCACTCAACCCTTCCAGAGATCAGAATTCATACTGCTAAAAACTGGTTAAGGTGTCCAGTTCAGGTCTTACCATCTACCTGTCTGCTATCAGGTCAGAAAGCCAGTTCTAGAGACCAAAAATAAAGGAGCCACTTAGTCTTCCTTCTTAACCACGTACAAGCCCCGTGGAGATGAAGGATGGCACACTGGAGAAGTGTGTGTGGTTCTCTTGGGCATTGATCACAGTTTCCCAGTAGGCTGGGCTGGGTGGGTCTTATCAGTAAAATGTCAGACCTTCTTTGTGGTTGAGACACACCCCCATTGACAGCAGCCACTCAGATAACAGAGCCACCTGGGTAACAAGAGACTTCCCCTTGCCTCCCGCCCCTTGCCTCCCGCCCCAAGCCTCCCGCCCCATGCCTCCAGCCCCATGTTCCTTTACAGACAGCTTGGCCTGCTCGGCTGAGACCCTCTTCTGTGTTTCCCTTGGACTGTGATGATAGCATCCCTGTAGCATCCCATCCTCCGTCAAACCAGGCCAACTCAAGGAAGCTCCCTGATGGACCGGTGCCCTGACAGCTGTGCATGCCCTCCATCTGCCCCACTGTGAGGTCTTCAGGACTATCTCATGTTCCTAGTGGGTGAGGATGTAGGTTTTATAGCTCATCAACCAACTAGCTGAGACAGGGATTTGAGTATTTCTTTTCTTCTGACTTCTCCAAGTTTTGTGGGTTCTCTTGGGGAGGGAGAAAAGAGTGCTTTCTCCAGAACCTACGCTTCTTAAAGCCATTGGCCCAGCTTTCTCTCTATTCCTCCTGCTCTGAGATGCTATTTCACAGTCACGTTCTGTGATGTGGGAAGATGAGAAAAGGAACATGAGAAACAGGCTAGAGTCAAGTAGTCAGTGCTGGAGAACCAGTTCAGGAGGGTTTTAGGAAAGGGACCACCTGGTGACAGCCCTGTTGGTGCCAATCGCTGCTTTCTTTGTTTTAAAAGCTTTTTTTATGAGATTGATTGGTTGTTTGGTTTCTACTACTGTTTGACCTTTTTCTGATTGTCCTTGGTGAGGAGTGGTGAGCCCAGGGGTACCTTTCCCAAGACAGCACTAGGAACTGAGGAAGGAGCAGTTAGAACAACCAGGGAGTTACTCACATACATACCTCTGACAGACCAGCACAGATCCCAAGTCTATAATTGTTCCTTGCTAACAGAGACAGTTCTTAAACAAATATAGGATATAGATAGATAGATAGATAGATAGATATAGATATAGATATAGATATAGATATAGATATAGGTTCAAATACAATGGTTTGAATTTATATCAAATTCTATAGCAATTAATGTTGCTAGCTGCTGGTTGAGGCCTTGCGCGGCATCATAGGTAAGGATTTCCTAGAACCATCTCATTTAATTATTGTCACTGCACCTGGACTTGGCTATTATTCACTCCCTTTGACAAGGAAGGAGGCTGGAGCACAGAGTTCAAACTCCACCATTCTAAGTAATTACATTTGGCTCACCATGCCTAGGAGACTTTATTTGCAACTCTGGAGTCCTTCTCTCCCAAGAGGCTCTCTAACTCAATAATGGAAGAATCAAATTGTAACAATAATGATGATTGGTCGGCATTTCTTTTAATACTCTGTGCTTTCTAGAAGCAAAGTGACCAGTGGGAATGACAGTGTTGCCTGCTCTTGAGACTTTGAGCTTGGAGCTTTGCAGAGAGTCAGTTCAGACACTTTCAGGCTGAGGTCCAATGAGGCCTAATGAGCTCTGAAGGTCTTTTTCACTTCTGGTCGATGGGATTTAACCATCCTAGTGTCTTGAAGTTACCTTGTGCATATGATTTTCCCCACATGTATAACAATATATATATACATATATATATATATACACATAATACATACTATATAGCATATAGTATAATGTATAATTTATAATATATATGTATCATATATATCATATATATCTCATAATCTCTCCAAATAGCATATATATACATATATTATGTGTGTGTATATATATATATGTGTGTGTGTGTATATATATGTGTATTCTAAGAATACACATATATTCTAAGAATATATATATTCTTAGAATTATTGAAGGAAGAACAGAGGTGAGCATAATGACTTTCAAAGACCAGCAAAACGGCATGCCCAAGATGAAACTACATTTTTTACTACTGCACTTTATTTTGTGGCCCTGGAAATCACTACCATGTGTAATAGAAATGTATTTTCTATGAAAACTGACCCCATTGCATATTTTAGGAGTAGTTAAAATATTATATCAAACGTTATCTTGTATTACTTTCATCTTTTGAGACAAATGATTTACTCTCAATTATGACTACAATAAAACAAACATGTTATGCCAATTGCTTTTTTTAAATTTCCTTTTTTTTTCCTTAGAACAAATCTCTTTGTGTCTGATGCCTTTTATACCTTTCCTGAGTCCTGAGCCAAATGACCACCTATGTGTTGGCCATGGGGAGGGAAAGTGATGTAGATATTTATGTAGACCGTGGCCTCAGGCTCATGGGGTTTTCCCCAAGGGTTTTCTTCCCCCCACGCCCAGCCTGCTCACTCTCTGGTCTCAGTAAGTGTTCTCAGCCCATCTCCCTCTCCACTTCTGAGCAGAAGCACTGCTGGGCTCTGACCGCCGCCCCTCCACCTGTCTTTCCGTGTGGTCCTCTCACTAAGCGTGCCAAAGCTCCACCCATTTCTTCCCATCCTGACTGACTATGCTGGGCCAGTTCATTATTCATCCACAGCAGCCCCAGAACCCTCTTTCAGACTAGATCTTGCACGCCCAGTGCATTTTTGTTAATTTTTGTTTATTAAAACTAAATAAGTAATGACCAATGGCCTTATCTTGTTTGTGCCTAAGACCTTAGATACCTGCCTCCCTGGTGGGTTCAGTTCTTTCTCCACTCCTGGGAATGTCATTGCTAACTGTCTTCGTTGTTCCTCTCACTGCTGTGAGGAAACACCTGACAAGATACTCTGAAGGGAAGGGATAGTTCTTTTGGCTCTCAGTCGATAGGATACAGTCCCTCACGACGGGAAAGCATAATGGTGGAGCCTGTGGCTGTCATGACGGTGGCCCGAGGCTGCTCCCCCATATCGTGACAGACCACGAGATGGTGATGCTTCTGCCTATTCCGCTTTCTTGGCGTTCCTTGTTTAGTTGGCCATGGGGTTTTACCACCATGCTATGGTGGTGGCCTCTCTACTTTTTCATCTTCCCTCGGCACAGAGACACACCCAAAGGTGTTTCTCCTAGGTAAACTAAATCATATCCAAGTGTTAGTGTGGATAACCATCCCATTCACCCAGCTGACTCAGACTTAGCCTTCTGGTTCATGTGAAAAGGTTTTCTCTTTCACGGAAGACTTGTTCCCAAATCTGTATTAAGGCACTTGTGAGGAATGTTCTAGATTATATGTTCTGGCTGTTCTAGTCAGGGCTAGTGATCGTTTGTCTTACACTTCTACAGCACTGTTTATCGTTGAAGGAAGTCAGGACGGGAACTCAAGCAGGGCAGGAACCTGGTGGCAGCAGCTGATGATACAGAGGCCATTGAGGGGTGTTGCTTACTGTGGCATACTCAGTCTGCTTTCTTATAGAACCCTGGGCCAGTCAGTCCAGGGATGGCTCCACCCACAGCAGGCTGGGCCCGCCCACATTAATCACTAAGTAAAAAAATACTCTGTGGGCTTGCCTACAGCCTGATCAGATGGAGGCGCTTTCTCAACTGAGGTTCCCTCATCTCCAGTGACTCTGGCTTGTGTCAAGTTAACATAAACTAGCCAGCACACTGGTTTCCACCAATCAAAATCCAAATGTTAGTAACCTGACATTATTTAAGCTTGACCAAGTTTGTTTTATGTATTAATGGACTCAGTAAACATATGTTAAATGGGGGAGGGGGGAGAAAGGTATCATTACTATTTCAATAAATTATCTGATTTCCTTATATTACTGTCCTGTATGATACAAAAATATTAGACTTAATGTTAATAGTCTACTCTAAATGTCAGTATTTTAGAAATTATCAATGATAAGAAATGTAGAAAAATCAAATGAACAATTTTGACTTATATAGGAATAGAAAAACAGTTTTAATTTCAGAATATCATGTTAACACTTTATCAGGAAAAATTAAAAACACTATAGTAAAATGCTTAAGAAATACTGTATGTGGCTGGCATCATGGTGGGCACTACGCTGTTTGCAAAAATTAATTTGTAACCTTTCTTTAAACAGCCTTGGCCTGCTCCGTCTGTGGAGGCTTTTCTGTTCCTTGTCTTGCTAAGGCATATTCCTAGCCTTTGAGATTCCAAGTAGCTCTTCCTTCTCTGTGGCTCTCCCTTCGCCTGGAAGGCTCACTCTCGCCTTCTCTTACTATATGGTTTAGTTTCCCCTTTCTGGGGCCTATATAGTCACACCATTTAAGTCAGATCCCAGTATTCCCGCAGACACCCCCAGTATTCCCACAGACACCCCCAGGATCCCCGCAGACACCCCCAGTATCCCTGCAGACACCCCCAGTACTCCCGCAGACACCCCCAGTATCCCCGCAGACACCCCCAGTATCCCCGTAGACACCCCCAGTATCCCCGCAGACACCCCCAGTATCCCCGCAGACTCCCCCAGTATCCCTGCAGACACCCCCAGTATCCCTGCAGACACACCCAGTATCCCTGCAGACACCCCCAGTATCCCCGCAGACACCCCCAGTACTCCCGTAGATACCCCCAGTATCCCCGCAGACACCCCCAGTATCCCCGCAGACACCCCCAGTATTCCCGCAGACACCCCCAGTACTCCCGCAGACACCCCCAGTACTCCCACAGACACCCCCAGTATCCCCGCAGACACCCCCAGTATTCCCGCAGACACCCCCAGTACTCCCACAGACACCCCCAGTATCTCCGCAGACACCCCCAGTATTCCCGCAGACACCCCCAGTATCCCCGCAGACACCCCCAGTATCCCCGCAGACACCCCCAGTACTCCCGTAGATACCCCCAGTATCCCCGCAGACACCCCCAGTATCCCCGCAGACACCCCCAGTATTCCCGCAGACACCCCCAGTACTCCCGCAGACACCCCCAGTACTCCCACAGACACCCCCAGTATCCCCGCAGACACCCCCAGTATTCCCGCAGACACCCCCAGTACTCCCACAGACACCCCCAGTATCTCCGCAGACACCCCCAGTATTCCCGCAGACACCCCCAGTATCCCCACAGACACCCCTACTTGAAGCTCCCCTTCCACTCATCCTCTGCAGTCACTGTCCAACATGCTCTGTGCCGGATCCCTTGTCTGTTTCCTGGGAATGGTACACCCCAGCAGGACAGGGGCCCCCTCCTTTCAGTATTGTTCCTCAGAAACACTTAGCAAATCTCAGGTGCTCAGAGTCTATCACATGCTGAGGGTCACAATAGTTTCCAATAAAATAATGCAACTTATGATTAATTTCTGAAGCAAATTGTATTTAAGCACCAGGGGACTTTGTGGTTATTTTCGTCTCTATTTGAAGACACTTAGGGTGTGGGAAAGCTCTAGTCAGCTCTGCCCTGCCTGACTGTTCCTCCCCTTGCCTTGGCGTAACCATGGGCTGCCGCGTGAGCCCTGTGTGCTTGCACTTGGGGCAATTGTCTAATTCTTCTGAAGTCACTGTAATTCACCAATGAGAGACAAAACATTGCAACTTCTAATCATTTCTATATTGTACACTAACATGCATAGGCACACGTAAGAATATGCATGCTGGAGGTGCTTTTATGTGACACAGTATGGTTCATCTTGCCAAGGCAACGTTGACGTAAACTGTGTCTACATAATAGATGGATGTAGTTATCAAAACAGTAACTAGCCAATTAGCACTCTCCTATACTGACTTGACCCATTGTTTTCTCTTCGTCTCCTTTGATTTCCTTTTTTAAATTCCTCTTTTCCAAATACTCCCCTCCCCCACCATGTGCCATTGTGTGATTTGGACATTTTTCTTCCTGATGTGAGTTCTTTTTAAAGAAGGTGGGTTTTATTTTTATACAAAACGAACCTAGCTTTATTTCTATATTTAAAATGAAGTCTAAGTATTTACACAAAATAAAGCTAACAGAATTTTTGGACGTTTGTGTCTAGATGAAATCAGCTATGAATTGTCTGTTCCTAATTAATAAAATCCAACAACTGCCGCAGACTTCCAGCTAACATTTATTTTTCCCATTCATTCTGATTAATTTGCATTTTAGTTAATGAGCATCATGAATCTTTTAATAGTAGTTATACTGTATGGTCCTATTTCTATTTTTTTAAGCTAGGCTTCTAATATTTGAAATTAGAAGGAAATATTTATCCGGTTTCTTCTCACTTTATAAATACTGTGTCTGTCTTGGCCAAAAGATGGTTACCACCTGTTCTACCTATAGGAAGCCAAAAGTACCGACTGCAGCCAGTGATTAAGAGTGATAAGCAGAAGGAAACAAAGATTGAAATTTTGGGACAGTCATATTTTGCTCAAAATAAGCAAGTAGTCCTCAATCAAGAATTCGTATTGAATTAATTAAACTTTAAAATTTTTACTACAACTACTTTAAAAATTCAAAAGAATTTTTGAATGTTAAGGCTCAAAATTCTGAAGCTAAATGAGGAGCTCCTGCATTATCACGAACGTGCCTAACCACAATGCCTGAACCTTGCCCAAGTCCGTTAGCTGGAGAACCCCATGTGAAGGATCTAAAATCTTGGTAGCTGTCAAGGGTGAGGCAGCATCAGCTTCTGACAGACAGACCTTCACCAAGGTAGATATGAATTAAAATAAAAAACCACACTGAAGTTTGTCTTTTTATCAAAATTCTGCCAATCCTTGACAGAAGTCCAGACATCCATGATGGTTAAGACAGTGATCAATGTTTCACAGTCCCCAGGGCTGACAGGCACTGCGCATAGCTTGTGGCTGACCAAGAAAGAGTAACTCAGAAAGATCTAGAAAGAAAAATCAAATGGAAAGTTTTGGCACAATGTAGATAGATCCTGTGAGATCTCATTACAAAGAAAGGGTGTGTTTCCACGCTGGGATTTTCATGTGAACCTTTCCCGAGGGAGTTCCTAACTACTCAGAGGAGCATTGAGACCACAGCCATTCCCTCACCAGGGAAATGGCCAAGGGCCCCGCCTTCCAGCTGCAGATCTGGTAGGCTTTTTGCTTCTGTCTTCTGTCTGCTTGAGTGAGTTTTCTCACAGGTTAAAAGGCATAATTCTCTTGCTTCTTCTCCCTTGACCCTGAGCCTGCAGGGCAGACAGGCAGAAGCACACATAGGACTAAACACCACAGCTGCAGAACAAGTATTTGCATATGTATTAATAGAGGGGGAACACAACAATTAAATTACACACAGAGACATCCTGCATACTAAAGAACATATGCAAATAGGCCAGGAAAGGTGCAGCCAACATTCACTCTGACTTTTCCAAGCCCATATGGGATCCAGTCAGAGCCCAGCAGGTCTCAAGCATCCTTCAAGGAAGATCATGTTAAGTTGTGCTTCTGGAGTTATTACCACCCTTGGGGTTCCCAGGGGATGCTTGACATTTGGACAATGAGAATATCGCTTCCAAAGTGTATGAGACACTAACAAAAACATCAGTCCAAGTGCTTTGCCAGCACACGTTTTTATTAGGACCAAACAAACAGGTGGCAAATTTCAAAACTAGAGTTGAATCTCTACCATGGCTGATTATATGATAACAGGGCTATTACTCGGGGCCAGGGTCCTGGTAACAGCTTCTTGCTGGTGTCTTGGTGGTAATCAATACATGTTAGGTGACTCTCCAGTGTTCCTGGGTTAATAAATGTATCTGCAAGGATTTCTAGGCTCAAAGCCAATGTTAGAGAATTCTAGGAACCATACAAGTTTGCTGTAATGTTAAAAGCTTGAATATCTTTTTAATATTAATCAAGAAAAGCAGAACTACTTAATGTTTGAATTTTGGCTGCAGGTAAGGAGAGGAAAGCACTAATATGTTTATCTTAGAAATGTGTTGTTCAATGAAACTGGTTCTTTAGTTTGCACCACCAACAAGCTTTAAAGTTAGCCAAAGGATATATATGAATTCAAATATCACCCTGGATGGAGAGGTATATAAAGATCACAATTATCACTGTAAATGGGGAGCATAGTCTGAGGACAGATACTGCTAAGATCAGCAGCTGTTGGGTGGTTTTGGTTGGTATCACAAGACTGTTGAATATGATGAGTTATTAGTGTGTCTGTCTACAAGCATACTTGTGGGATGTGTAGGCTGCATTCCTGTACCCCAGAAGCCTAGGATGATGCCTCCTCAGTTATGAATAATTAAGGCAGAGACATATGGCCCCTTTATAAGATAATTTGAGGGAAAGAAATGTGAAGGCTAGAAGGACTGCTTTGTCATACTGAGGAGCCATCTTTAGATTCATGTTCTAAGAGGTACATACTCCGTACTGGAGCATAGAGACTTTGAGCGTGTTATCTGCACATGTTTGTCTTATGTCAAGGTTGTACATGACGAAAGCTCAGCTTCAGGAAGCCTGTCACGCTTCTCTGTCCTTCATGTCCTTGTCTGTAAGATGTGGGTAGAAATGACAGCTTTTTTGTGAGGGTGGAAGCAGCGAAGGCATAGCGAATGCTCAAAGTGATCGAGGTGACCCACCATGTACTATGGTACGGGCAAGATCCAATGGGAGGAGCTTTTAGCTGATGAGTAGCGCTGTCTTAGCTGCTAGTACAACTGTGTTTGTTATTTAAATTGTAAATTGAAAATGAGGGCATCTGAGATTTTTATATAAATATATATCAATAAAACTGAGGAAAAATATCTTCTATATGAGAGAATACTATATTCTCCTGTGCTCTATAACGTAACGGTGCATTGAAAGACTCTATAGGAGGTTGGAAAGACCCTCAGAGAGGGAAGGTACTTGCTGCTCTGGCAGAAGGCTGAAGTTTATCTCCAGGCACCCATGGCTTACAACCATCTGTGTTTCTACCTTCAGGGGTCCAGGGCCCTTTTCTGACTTTTGTGGGTACTACAGTCCTGAGCATATACCCAAGCACAGATACACATGCATATACACAGAAGAATAAAAAAAAGTCCACAAGAGGCAAAGCGTTTACTTATCTAAAATAGAAACATCGGGATGGCTACTTGGAGTTCAGTTTCTCATATTTTGTTATTGTGCACTTTTTTTCATTATTCATATCTACGAAATGGTAGCTTCCAGCTATGTCCTCCATTTCCATGGGTGTAATGAAAATGAATTGTTCTGTGTATTGCCCCCAACTGTTTTAAATAAATATCTTATAAAATCTAAAATAAATCATTGTTACATATGGCCTTTTAATATATTTACATTTTAAATAACAAAAAAATGTTTTCTGGTATTAGCATCTGATACATGCTCTCATGCTGTGCATGTTAGTAGGATTATGTTCTTTATCATGTATTCCACCTGGTACCATCTTTCTATGTTGTCTGCAACCAAAATCATTTCCTAACCTTTATAAACTTTATTTTCTATTAGTTTCTTTGAGGTAACAGTTTTATTTTGTACTTTAATGCAAAAGTGAATTATGTTTATAGAACTATACATCCTACAATTATTGGCTTTTCATAGCTATGTTTTTTTTTTTTAACCTTGAGGGATTCCAAGTCATGAGGAATAAAGCCCAGGTCCATGAGGGCCTCAGGGAGCTCGAAAGGAAGGAGAATGGAAGTGTGAGAGGAGAACAGAGTTTGAAGGAAGACAAGGCTTTCCTTTCTGACATGTGGATAATAAACAGACAGTAGACAGACATGACTTGCTAGATAGATGATGGATGATAGATTGAAGCTAGATAGATGATTATATATACTGGTAGATGATTAGATAGTAGGTAGATTATTAGATAGATGGATAGTGGATAGATTACTAGATGAATCAATCTGTAAATAGATTGGCTGGATGGCTGGGTGAATAGATGATTAGATGGACGGATGGATGGATGGATAGATAATTAGATTGATAAGTGGGTTAATGAGTATGTCATTGGATGGGTGGATAGATGGATGAGTGGGTGGTAGATGGATATATGAATGTGTGGGTGGATGGGTGGATGGATAGATGGATGGATGGATGAATGGGTGGATGGATAGATGAATGGATGGATGAATGTATGAATAGATAGATGGATGGATGGGTGGATGGATAGATGGATGAATGGGTGGTAGATGGATGTATGAAAGCGTGGGTGGGTGGGTGGGTGGGTGGGTGGATGAATGGATGGATGAATGTGTGAATAGATAGATGGATGGATGGGTGGATGGATGATGGATAGAGGGTTAAATATATTATTAGTTATATAGATGGATGAATAGATGGATAGATGATTGGATGGATAGATAAATAGATACACAGATGATAAGTAGATAGATAATACATACATACATACGTACATACGTCAGACAGGCTCTAATTGATGATGAGATGGAGTTGAGATAAGAGATGGATGGATGCATGTGGGTGGCTCTGCAGAGGTGACCACTGGAGGGCGTCAGTTGTTTCCCACTGCTCACTATAACCCAGCACCAGCACACACATAGTATCAATCACTTCCTTCCTCCTGTGTGTCAGCATCTATAGGTTAGTATAGCTAGAGTCGAAGATCCTGCTGCTTAGTAGACCTAATGCTCCCTCTGTCTCAAGTCTCCAGTTTTATAGAGGAGGCCACCGAGATGAAGTAGTGGCTGGGCTAAACCAGCAAAACTGACATTCTTCAAACTGAAATTCAAACCCAGTGCCTTCAGATTTTGTTACGATATCCTTAGAATTAAACGTGTGTGTGTGTGTGTGTGTGTGTGTGTGTGTGTGTGTGTGTGTGTATTCTGTTTTAATTGTTCTGGCTAAAGTAGGGAGAGAGAAATCAAAATCTCCGAATTAGCACTTGAACCATTCAGTTAGGAACAGATGAGTCAAGCAGGAATGAACATCCACATGCCGGTTACAGTGGTGACCTTCTGGAATAGCTTCCCTCTTCCTGAGCTCTAAGAGACAATTCTTCTGTGAGAAATTTCAGGAAGATCAAGGGGTTTAGAACAGAACAGCAAAGAAACTCACAGGCTCCTATCTGTTTGCACATAGAGGGTTCAAAGCAGTTTTGTTTATATCTTGCGTCTTGTTGATATTCTGTTGCTTCTCAGAAGGGGGTTCCTCAAAAATACAATTACATAATTATGCAGATATGGCTTCACAGTTGTGGGTGAGCCTCTCTGACAGAAAGGCCAGGGAAAAGCATAATACGATATAAAAGTATATTTGTTTGACAGGTGTCTTGACAAGACTTGAAAATAGAACCTCCTTGGATTCTTCAGGGGGTGGGATTAAGCCCAGAACATGCTTAGCTATTTCCAGGGGTGGAAGTTTCTTAATAGTGTCAGACAAAGCAATGGTGTGTGCAGAAGTGGGTAGGGTGCAAGCAGATCCTAGATGTTCATTCTCATACCCTTAACCTCTCTCTCACACTTACTCAAACTGTACCTTGGATGAGGAGAGCAGGCAGGAAGAAGCCAGACAGTTTCAAAGTGTGCTGGCAGTGGCTGTGACAGGAAGCATGGAGTAGGCCTCAAAATGAAAATGTGGCCACTGATCCCTCTTGCTTTCTCCCTTATCAGAACTTAACAAATGAATAAACCCTGAGGTGTTGCAATGGCTTTCTTTTGAATATGAGACAAAGTTATAAACAATGTTCCATCCCAAGTCTACACTAGTTATTTCAGACAGGAGGCATTCCTGCAAGATTGTGACATCTCCATTCCCTACCTTCTGCGTCTTCTATTAGAACAATTTACTCATGACTTAAGAATGCAAAAGTTCCAGGTCTTGTATTTGCATACTAGGAACCAGAAGGGTTTCAGCTTTTCACTGTTTTAGAGGAGCATTTGCTACTGGTGATGAGCTGTTTGGGGACAGGACCTAAGACCTCATTGGAAGCCCACAGCTGTCTCCTCCCCACTTCACATACAGCCAGAAGGTCATCTGGGGCTTGTTTTCTTAGTATTTTCCTTCATGAGATGGTTTTCACTTATGGTGTTTTGTAAATGCTTAGAAAGTTCTGGTATATTAGTTTTGATATTTTAAGCTCCAGGCACTATTCTCAACTATATGGTTTCTAAGACCTGAGATGTATGTCTTAGTGTCTTTGATGTGACATGCTTGCACCTGATTTTCAGTTCTTTGGTTTCCAATTAATTTTTAGTTATTAGAAACCATATACATGGGGTGGGAGAAATGACACCGTGGGGAAAAGTGCTTCTCGTGAGATTATATCTCCAGAAAACAGGTGTGCCCAAGCATACACTTATAAACCCAGTGCTGGGCAGGGGCTGAGCAGGAAGACTCGGGGTTATGGGAACTTCCTAGCAACCATCCTAGCTCCAGGATTGCTGTGTTTCAAGAGCATCATGTAGAGAGTACTCGAAGCGGATGCTTTGTTTTCCATCTATGGCCTCTGTAGGTAGGTGTACACACAGACACACACGCACATACACACACACACACACATGAACATGTGTGTGCACACATGCATGTAGGAGCGGAGGGGAAATACTGAATTGAAAACTTTTGAATAACATATAAAAGAAAAATTACAGAAATCAAAGACCTCCCATCTTAGTTACTTTTCTGTCGCTGAGATAAGGTACCATGACCAAGGCAACTTAGAAAGTGTTTAATTTGGGTTTATAGTTAGAGGGAGTCCATGATGGTAGAGGAAAGGCATGGTGGTGGGAACAGCTGAGATCTCACATCTTGATCAACAAATAGACCATAGCGAGTGACAAACCCCTTTCAGCAAGTCTACACCTCCTAATCCTCCCCCAAACAGTTCCATCAAATGGAGGACAAGTATCTAAATATGGGGGTCTCTGAGGGCCATTCTCATTCAAACCATTCGATACCCCATCTTTACTTTTATCAACATCTTCATCTCATTGATCATACTTCTAATGTTCTTCAGGAGCAATGTTCACTTTCTATGATTTCAGATTACTGTATAGAGCAGGGGCCTTTGGCACAGTGTGAAACCACACACTACCTGCTTTCCCCAGACTTGGCTTTTGCATTGCCATCAACTGTAATGAACAAGAGTCCCATGGTCACACTGCACTTGAGTTGTTTTCTTTTCATATTCCTTTAGAATAGGAATGTTTCTCCAAATCCATTCGGCCATTAACAAATAATAAGATAAGGCTTAGAGTCATAGTAGACTCCATTCTATGATACTATGTGGTGTCAGGAACAGGAACTAAGCTCCAGATTTGTGCACAACCTCAGACTTCAGAAAGATGTATTTTTGTTTTTCCGTGTCTCTGTATCAGTTTGTTTATATGAATTCAGGTTCCTACAGGGGGTTATAAAGAGCATCAGATCCCCCAGAGATCCCCTATACAGCCTGGAACTGTGTAGTTACAGACCCCTGGAGCCTATACAGACAGTTATGAGCCTCTCTGTGTGGGTGACAGGAACCCAACTCAGGTCCTCTGCAAGAAATGTAAATGCTCTCAGCCTCTAGCCCTGGCTCCTGCCGCTGGTGAAGACAGAAAAGGTTTCTTCATTTCGGCTTCTTCACCCGTGATGTGGGGCAGTCATACTCCTAAGTGGTTAGGATGTGATAAGGGTAAACCGAGATGTACTACAGTGCACTCAGCTGGGTCAGCCTCAGCCCTGCTGGTGAGCCAGTCATGATCCCCGGATTTTACGCTTTCAAATGATCTAAAATGGGCCTGGCAGCTTCTTTGGGCTAGCAAGCCTTTTCCTTGGATCACAGAATTTCTGTTCTGTAGGAGTAAGTTAAATGAGCACCAGAGAGATTGTGACCATCCAGGTTCATAGCAGACAGCTCCACTGGAAGCTCAGAGTCCTCATGTTTCATATAGCAAAACTATCATCATCATCATCATCATCATCATTTTCTTCATTTTTTTTTTTTTTAGACAGGGTTCATGTGACCCAAGTTGGTCTTGAGTTAACTATACAACCAAGGGTGTCCTCGACCTCTTGTTCTTGTTGCTTCTATCTCTCAAGGAGAGTCTGGGCTTATAAGTAAGATTTGAAGGCAAAATTTTCTTGATATAAAATGTTTACCTTCATTGCATGTGACAAGAGCCCATGTCTTCATTCCTATTAGAAGCAGAGGCCATCCGTTTCTTGGTCGCCCTCCATGGCTGCTCTGCCTTCTCTGTACTGAAGTATCTGGACAGGCTAGCTTCCCTTGTGGAGGAGAAAGCCACCGTGTGCTTGGCACGCCATCCCGCTGGGTGACGTGAAAGGAGGGAAGATGAAAGCATCATAAGAGAGACTTGCCGCCTATCTCCCGCGACCCCTTTCATTTCTGCTTTTGATTTTTTTGTTTTAAGGTTTTGAGCACGACCTAAAACTTGACCTACCCGTAAGAATATTTCACGAGTTTTGTCTCCACGGATTAAGCTATTTAGGTACCTTGTGTTGGCAAAATCATGGAATAGTTAACTTTTCTTGTCCTACCTATCATTTTGTCTGATGTCTCCTGTATTCGTTCACATTGTCCCATGGGTATATCCTTTTTAAGGCTGCATAGTATTCCCTTCCACAGACCACCACTGTTGGTCAGTCCAGTCCTCCCCTGGTAGATTTGTGGGTTGCCACTAGCTTTTCGCTTCATAATTCTCCTATGTGTTTCCCTGAAATCTTTACTTCTTTTAGCAATATATTCAGAAATAGAATTCTTATACCCTAGGGACAGGATTATTGGTCATTGTGGTTTTATTTGAGTTTTTTTGCCTTATTCATATTTTTACACACTCATGTTTTGGGGTGAGTGTGCATCGTGAGGGGGAGGCCGAGCCTTGCTCGGGTTTGGATCAGCCTTTCCCCGACTGTGTTTCTATCTCAGTGTGGCTCCTCGTGCGTCTTCTTTGGAGCTGTGCTTACCTGGATATCTGGAAATCACTGAGTAGTCTTTATATTCATTTATTTCTCTATATAGGCAAATCATTGGTTCTCAAAAATGGATAACTTCTTATCGTAATTTTCTGAATCTTTAAATGAGACTAGGTAATGCTAGTACTATTCACTGACAAGATTATGATACAGCTGTAAAATTACAAAAATGTCAATGCAATAAAATGTCAATTGTATTATTCAATTTCGCTATTGAAAACGTATTAGTGTCACTGTTTGCAATAATCCAATATATTTAATTATGATGATAACTCTTCCATGCCTTGAGTGTGCGTTCCTAACCACTGTTGTAGGGTTTGGGACATCACAGGGCGTGGCCCCGGACCTTTGCAAGCCTCTTTGTCAATGGCACAACGAAGGGGGGGGTGGCTTGTGTGTCCTTGCTCTCGCACACACATTCAGCTTTGCTACACCTAATGACCTCTGTGCATTAAAGTTTCATTCTGTGCCCTTTCTCATTGCTATGAGTCCATCAAACATTGTTGCCCCCTCCCCTCTCTTAGGCTGGTATTTAAAGGACTGTCCATTCCCCAGCAGAGCATTAAGAATAGTTCAGTTAGATTCTCATCTTCTGTTGATGGACAGACAATCTACACATGTGGCCATCTCTAAATTGTTTCTGTTTTTCCTTCTATGATGTCAGCAACACTATATTTCTTATTGTCTGTCGATAAGATCCTAGCAAGGGTTTTACTCACTAAACAGAGATAAGCCTGCTGCACGGTGTTCAGGCAGCCTTTGGAAGTCTTTATTAATGTTTGTAGAAATGTTGCCTGCTAGAAAGCACAGGGTTCATGGAAGGCTGAGAGATGCAGACACCTCTGAGGGGAAATGTGCTCAGTTATCCAGAGAAAATGCTACTAGAGAAACAGATTTGCAAATCTGGTTGCGTTTGTCTTCACACTTGGTCTCTTTTAACTCCAAGTTCGTTGCAATCTGGGGCTGGTGCATGGGGCTGGTGGCAGCCAAGGGTCCATGAATAGGGTCAGAGGAGAGGCTTCCAATCAAAAGGAGAAATATTAGATTAAAAAAAAGCTAATTTGTCACTTCGCTCATTGAATATGAACTGAATAGACTTCTAACCCTTAAAATCCTTTTTCCCCCTCTTTTTATTGCCTGGAATCTTAAAAGCTTTATCATTTGCAGTCATAAAATGAAAATATACACCAAACCCTCAAAGGGTAAGTATGAAATTAAATTATATTTAGGCAGCTGTAACCTTTTAAAACGATCGGATTCCAGTTAATGTATTTCTTCCTGTTCCGAGTGCTGCCATGGTGTTTGATGGTGGGAAGCAGTCCAAAGGGCATTGGGAGATAATAAATTCACTGTAAATTTCACCCCAAGGCATGTCTCCATACACCAAGGCCTCCATTTAGCAAGGCTGACCTAAAACTCTTGTCACATCCAAAGGTCATTTAGGTTGGGGTTGGTGTGGCTCATCTATCTTTCCTTAATGTAAGGAGTGACAGTTGTAGCAAGACGGAGCTCATAAACAGTCATCAGAATCTGAACATGAAGCCAGCTTTGGGCTGAGAGGGGAACATGAGGACAGAGCTCCCCTCTGCAGAATGGCAACCACCTTGCTTCTTGCAAATTCAGGGAAGAGCTCACATAACAGTGGATGGACTCCCATAGCCGTATTTCAAAGCAAGTCCACAACTGGAAAAGGCATCTGAGACTTGGGTGATTTAGAACCATGCACCTTCCTCTTGTCTTGATTTAATATTTTTTCCAGTGGAGTGGATCAAAGTATCTAGATGACAGACAAGACAGACAGACAGACAGACAGGTGAACAGATGGATGGACAGATAGGTACTATATGGATGGATGGATGGATGGATGGACGGGGAGGAGAGAGAGAGAGAGAGAGAGAGAGAGAGAGAGAGAGAGAGAGAGAGAGAGAGAGGCAGACATGCCCATTCTCCATCGTCTGCTCCACTGTCCTCTAAGTTCTCTCTGTAAGTGAATTGACCAACCAGCATTTTGCTCTTTTGTTCCTGCTGACATCACTTAGCACATGGTGTTTTCAAGTTTCATGTTCCGTGTAGCCACCTGCATCTCCCAATTATACATTTCTGTGCATGTGCGTGTAGCATGCTCTACCCCTGAGCCACAGCCACGGTCCTTCAGTTTTATAGTCTTAAAAACAACTTGTGTTTTCAAAAGCAGCTCACCTTGACAAATGCTATGACTTCCAGATACGGATGAATCCCAAATACTGTGGTCATCCGTAGTAAGTTTCCAGGTGGAGAAATGCTAGATAGTACTCAATACAGATGAAGTCAGGTTAAATTCTGGCAAGTCTTCCTGAAGACTAAAATCAAAAATCTTCTGATGATGGCACAGGCTGCTGTTCTCTGACATGTTCCAAGTGTCAAGGGCGGTGCTTGACACAGAGCGGGCACCCAATACCTGCCTGCTAGGAGGCAGCCAACGGAAGGCAGGAGAGCAGAAATTACAGGAGCCGGTTATCTGTCTGCGGGAGTGTGCTGTGATGAGCACTGTGCTGTGTGCTGTTGAAAGACGACGTGTCAGGATATAAAAGGATAATGAAAATCAGAATACAAAGGACACGGGGTTCTGTTGTAATCATGTTTGTCCTAATTAGCTTAAGTTACTGTGTTCTAAATTGTGCAGATGGCTCGTTTTTGCTACAACGTTTCCCCAAAGTTATAGGAAAGTTAGCATCCGTGAGCATGGGTGGGATCAGGACCACTGATTCATATGAGTAAATTACTATTGAGAGTTAGACATGGAGACCAGGTCTTTAACTGAAGATGAGATGTCGCTGAAAGTAATATGCACAGATTTATCAAAGAACTGATGTGGGATCAATTTTAAACAATGTGTAACAGGAATTGGTTACAAGTCAGACCAGTTAGGAGTGGGTTGGAGATGAGGCAAAAAACTATCAATTCTCTTCCAAGCTGGTCTTGTAGAAAGAGAGCGTAATCACACCCTCCCCTTTCTCTACCTGTGATAGCTGTAGACATTCCTGTGCGTACCCCTCCCCCAATGCCCACAACTCAGGCTCCCACACACACTGTGACTTGACAAGCCTTTGCAAGTACAGTGTGTTCCTCCGATACTCACAATTCCGTCAGCCCATTCTGCTCTCTATCCACAACAGAGCCTCAGAGCGTTCCCAGTCTGCTGACCGTCCACATCTCTCCCCTTTGTATACCCTCCTGATGCTCTTCTACCGTGAGGTATTTATACATTTCCAGCATCACATATTTCTTGTGAGCCTCCTATTAATGATTTTTCTTGTTCCACTTAAGAGGTGTGGGAGCTAAAGAATCAGAGAGATTGGCACTTCCTAAATCATTTCAGCGATTAAGAAAAGACAATAATACACTGTTATAGTTTCCCTTACATCTATTGCATTTCATTAGAGAATATTTGAGACATTCATTTTTAAATTAAGAAGTGAAGAAGAAAGACAAACTAAGGCCTTTTTCCTGGCAGAAGCCACGAGGAAAACGGCAGATGAAGGATGCTGGGAAAGTTCTCCATCTTTCCCGTCCTGTGTCCTCAGGACTGAGGGTGTCGGCAGAGCAGCCCCGCCTCCTTTGAACCCATCTCCGTTTGTTTGCCTTCCCTGCTCTAACATCTTGTCTCAAAGCACACAGAGCCCGCCACTGTGTCTCGGTGACTGCAACTCTGGCTCCAACGGCACCGAGAACAACTTAGACACTGTAACAAATGAAAACAGAGTTACCCTCCACATTGTCTCCCACTTACCAGGCTCTGGACAGCACACTTCCTTGTTCCCTGTGTCTCTGCTGACTTCCTCAGTGAGATAAGAATAACACCTACTTCCTAAATCTGTGGAGAAGTTTCAAAGGATGGTGCTTAGCCACGCCATGGCAGGGTGAACTCCAGCTGTTTGGACAGTTCCCACCCAATTCATCCTTCTCTGTCCACACTTAGTGTGAAGTGTAGAGCGGTTTGGGGTTCGCATGCAAAGAGCTGGCACTGATATTAATATGTAATGATTTTCTCACTTAAAAGTCTTTAGGATTGCAAAATGGAAAGAAAAAGTAGAAGACAATCCCTAGGGGGAAAGTTATATTATATTGAAACATGGTGTGTGTCTGCTCATGCCAAAAGAGGAAGAAAACATAAACTGAAGAGATGTAGGTGAAGGCGTGTCTTTTCCAGGGACAGAAGAGTCGCTCAGCCCTGGGGCAGCTTCTGTGTCTCTCAAGCTGTCCTTTATCATCCATAGTCTGTGGGAGAGCCCCTTGGCTACGGGGAGAGTCTTTTGATCATGGGGTGGTGTTGACTCCATGTACAACTAACTCGATGCTTCTGGTGTGTGATCATCTCCCTGACCATGTTCCATTGATCCTCAGGTAGGGAAGCCCACCTTGGTCCCCAGCAACAGAGAGAGACATGTCCATCCTGTGCTGGTACACACCCTCAAATGCTGTCCAGCCACATGCTACTCCTCACATTGGCAACTTCACTCTTCATGTGTGTGGTCACGCCACTGAAGACATTTTGTTCCTTGTCAGATTTATGGAGCTAAGGACCTGGGGAGGGGGGGTGGGGGTGTTATTGGGAGTCATTTAAATGAGTAAAAACATGAAAGATAAAGACAAAGAAACAGGACTAGAGAGAGAGGGAGAGAGAGGGAGAGGGAGAGAGAGAGCGCTTGGCAGTTAGGAGCACTCACTGCTAGTGCAGAGGGCCCAGTTTTGGTCTCATCACCCATGTTAGCAGCTCACAGCCACGTGTAACTCCAGCTCCAGGGAACCTAAATCTGGCCTCCGTGGGCACTGGAATTCATACACATTTTCACACAGGGAAACACATATATGCATAATTAAAATGTAAAATTAAGGAAACAGACAACAATATGTGCCATATAAGAGTTTTCTCAAAGGAGCTTTGCTCGCAGTTTGATGAGTTCATAATGTCACGTAATGGAAATCAAATGTCAGGATAACTCAAATTCTGGTATGTCAAGTTGTTTAACATTTGTGGGGTTGTTGAAGTGCTGGGAGCCTTCATCCCCCATAGCAGGCCTACGGATCCTTACAGCGATCCCAGAAGAAGCAACGCTCGCTAGAAGGAGTGGGTGTCACTGTTCTTCCCATCTCCGCGTGTGTGCTCCAGCACACAGCTAGACCACACTCCAGTATTCCTGTATTATATGGGATGATATAAGGAATATTACATAATGTAAATAGCATATAGTTTGGTATAATATAAAGAGGCACTGACGGTCTCCTTTCATTCAGTTGGAATGCAGTGTCTGATCATGGGCTGTCTGCTGCCCTCCCACTGTCTGCTGGGATAAAGTGGGCGATTGTCATGACCATGGCCAAATGAAAGCATTTGCTTCTACAGTCCATCTGATGCCCCTCAGGCTTTCCTTTTGCAAATCAGTATTCGAGAGCCACAGATTTTTTTCTCTCGGAGACTAAGCCTGACTGACGGCCTCTCTCCCTCTATCCATCCATGCTTCCCTCTCTCCCTCCCTTCCTTTTTTCCTTCTTTCCTTCCTTCCTTTTTTTTTTTCTGTTATTTGAGAAGAATTTCAGTGGCCTTACCCACAAAATTAAACTAATTAAAGATGAAGTGCTGTCCATGATATATGGAGATCTGAAGAGCCCCTGGCCAGCAGCGTTCCTCTCTTGCCAAATGGAGATGTATTTACTGGTCTGTGACCTGAGGGATAGAAGAGGAGCTCTTGTCCTCAATCAGTAACGAACAGCAATTCTGGAGCAGCATAAAAAGGGTCAGTTGGATAGGTCATGCATCATACGGGGAGGCAGATGTTGGAACATATTGTAATGGGTTATGTGCAGAACGTGGAGGTGGCTCTTGTAGCAGAGCATCGGTTGGGGGGGGGAACAGATCAGGTGGCATTTCCTAGTGTGACTCTTAGAAAAGTTTATCTAGTTCCTTAAGGAACTGCTTCAATTATAAAAGTCAAAACGAGTTTTCTCCTCGCTGTTTTGAGATTTACTGGTGTGTAATAAAATGAAGAGAGCAGCCTTTAAAGGGGCAGTGCATCGGAAGCGCCGAGCAGAAGCTTCCTTGCCTGCAGCGAGACAGAAGCAGAGAGGCAGCCTCTTCCTCAGGACAGGACCAATGGCTCGAGGAGTTCACAAGCATCCTGAGGTTTCCACAGGATGCCATTTGCACACCCCCACACCAGTCCACCCTCCGTGGGTGACCCCATACGCAGTCCAACTCTCTCAGCTCATAAAACTGAATAGAATAATAACAGTTGGGCACGCATTAGCAACCTTCAGTGAGGCCGGTTCATGTACATAACACTCAAGGATGCAGAGTGTCGTTGTTTTTGTATGTTAGGGTGTGGCTTCACTAGCCGATCTGCTTGCCATAGTTGCTTCAGTGCCACCACATCCAGATTCCTAAGATCCTCTTAATATAAAGCCACTCTATAGCCAGACATAACCCCTCCTGTGTCTCAGCTTTTCCAAGACACAGCATCCAGGAGTGGTAACTCTTGGAAGAAGGGAATGGTGATGGTCCATTTTCTTTCTTGACTCACAAGAGGCAAGTTTCTCCCATCAGACACACTGCGCGGTGGCTCGCCCGTTTCGTTCGGAAGGCAGGTCTGCCTCGGGACTTTATAGCATCTCTCATCCTCGCCCTCCGGATGCTCCTGGCTCCCCCCGCCTGCTGCTCTCTCCTCATCAGCCTTGCACGGCCTGATGTTAAATCTCTGCTCCGGCATCCCTAGCTACTGCCATCGCCACGATGGCCACACCCTCCTTCATGTGGAAACGTCTCCTAAAAAGCATTGAGTTTGCCGTCTCAGCTTAATGCATTTCCTCCCCGTCCATCATTTAGTTTAGGAATTGTGCTCAGTTCGAAAGATCTGGGGTCCATCATGGGAACATTCAGAGCTGTACGCACAGACACTCTGGTATCTCTGGTGCCTATTATATCATATGATAAGTATTCAAAGGCAAGCCTGATTATTCTTTTATTATCACACACTATTTATGACTTTTCAATAATAGCTACACCTTCCTAGGGAACTAGACTCTTATACCATCTACCTAGCAAATTTTACTGTTTTAAAACAAATGTCAAATATAGGAAGCACCCTCAACAAAGGAAAAGCCGCATTTCATAAAACCAAAAAGATCTCAGCACACAATTTTCCATAGAATACAAGGGAGTGATCACGAAAAACCCAGAAAGACACACAGAAAAGTCAAAGACACACTTCCGGGCAGCAACCCCATGTGCTCTATTTCACTAGAGTAATTATCCTAGCCAAGGGGCTGAAGAGGTGGCCCAGCTGTTAAGAGCACTTGCTGTTCCCCCAGATGACCTAGGTGAGCCCCTAGCACCCGCATGGTAACTCCCAAGTACTTGTAACTCCAGTTCTGGCTTATGAGACACCCTCTTCTGGTCTCAAGTGCACTGAACACATGTACATACATACATAAAATAAGTAATTTTAAAGACATAAAACAATATTTTTATTTTTTTTTAAAGAATACCGAGTGTGGATGAAGATATAAAGTTAGTGCAATCCTCAGACACTGAATTGGGAATGCAAAAGCATTCAGCCACTGTGAAGAAATGCCACTTTTAAAGTAAACATGAGCTTGTATGACTCATGCTCATATGACTAAGCAAATCCAATATTAGAAACGGGGGTAGCCCAGAGTAATAAAAACACACAAAGGCTGGTCCTGGAATGTTCATGGCAGGCTTAATCATAACAGCCCAAAAATAGGAAATAAAAATCCAAGTGTCCATCAAGGGGCTAAATGGATAAACAAATGTGGTGTACTGCCATTTGTCAGGGAAGGGAATGGATGACTCAGCCCCAAGGAGGCTCACCAAACCCGCAGAGGCGCCAGAAGCCTTGTGCTAAGCGAAAGGTGCCAAATCTCTCAGTCTCTGCTTCCCTCTAGCCTTGTCCCAGAAGTGGTAACTGTGGAACTGACCTCACAGCCGGCACTAGGAGAGGCAGCATTCGGCTGCAGATAGGACAATGGCCCGTGTTTATTGGCATGCCCTGGGGCGTGAGGGGAAGCAGCAGCAGCAGCAGCAGCAGCAGCAGCAGCAGCAGCAGCAGCAGCAGCTCTGTGTGGGATGGGCAGGCACATTCAGACCTCTCTGTGCTTGCCGGGGTTAGTGGGCTAACGAGGCTGTGGCCCTCTCAAGTCAGTCCCAGTCAGTCAGGAAGGTGTGAGGCCCTCTGCCCAGAACTCCTGCCTTCTACACAAAGGATCCATGCAGACCTATACCTGGGGTGTGGATCCTGATCCTCAACTTGACTGTGTAGAGAGATGCTGAGGGGATTAATAAATCCATCTCTTCTATGGGTGGAAATATGACAGGATTATTGGGAAGTGGCGAGATGTAGGGGGAGGGGCATAGTGTGTGGAAACAGCGCCGGGGTCAGGGAGCTGCCTCTGGCCCAGGCCTCTCTATCTCTTCCTACTCTCCTGCTTCCTATTCATGCGATGAGTGGAAGCCTCTCTGACAAGGTTTCTTCCCTGTTGTGTTGCTCTGTCCACACATGTGAGCAAGCAGCCAGGCCCTAAACCCTCTGACACACTAAGTCACTGTAATTTTTTCTCCCTTGGGTTGTTTCTGTCCATCACACACACACACACACACACACACACACACACACACACAGTCTCAGTGATCATTAACACAGGATATTCTTACATGGTGCTACAAGAACATCCACATTCCTGATTTTGTGTGTGTGTGTGTGTGTGTGTGTGTGTGTGTGTCAAGATGTATACCAGTACAATAGCCATGTTTTGTCCGTATGATGCACATCGACCTGTGTATCACCAGCACCTCAGTCCCCCTAGGCAAGTGTTCGAATCCTAGATTGCAGCTCCCTCTACACAAAATGCTCACACCCCACCCCCTTACCTGCAACCCTTCATCCCATCTGTTTTGATAATAACAATAACCTAGGCCTTTCTAAGCGGTTTCTGTGAATGGCATCACACAGCCTTCCTTCCTTCTTCTCTGCCCTACTGGCTCAGCAAAGCCAGGGCTCCTCAAGGGTCAGATAAGTTGCTATTTGCTAAGTAATATTCTGTTCCACATACATCTACATTGTTTTTTGTTTTTCCATTTACTCTTGAAAAAATGTGGGGTCATTTCCATGTTGGACTATTGAGACTAACTCTGTTTACAATATATTTTTATAAATGAATGTTTTTTAAATTCCCATTTTCAGGTATTTTCACAAACAACTAGGACTTCCAAGTCATGCCCAAACCCTGCTTTATCCATCAGGGAGCTCTTAGTCTCTGCACTAAGAAGGGGCATCTAATATTCTCACCAACAAAGAGTTCCTAACACCGTCACAACAAGTGGCTTCCTCTGTGGCTCATCTTGAGATTTACCTTCTCTTTAATTAGGGGTGTGTGTGTGTGTGTGTGTGTGTGTGTGTGTGTGTAGGGGTGCCATTTGTGAGGGATGCCCTGAGAGATCAGAAGCCCCCTGCAGCTGGACTTACAGGGGATAGTGAGCCTCCTCACATGGGTGCTGGGAACCAGACTGGGCTGCCCTGCAAGAGCGGCAGGTGTTCTTAATAACGGGCCTATTTCCATTTCCTTGTTTGCTGGGGTTTGATGGAGGATCCACAGTGTGTGGGGATTTGGGATCTCTTTTGCTCTCAAGTTTGTCAGGCTGGGAGAGTGGAGCACAATTATTAGCCAGTCCTCAGTGATACATAAATCATAAGTGTTTATCCACTCAGTGTGCGACTCTCTACTGGGACTTTTGCTGAATGCCATTTTACACATAATGTACTTAATAAATAAGTTAATGTTGCCAGTGTCAGGGAAAGTCCACGCTCAAATTGAAGTTGCGCTGATAATTTTCTGAGGAAACATGACAAATAGTAATGCAGAAAGCACATTTGTTCACATCGAAACCTGCTGGCATGTTTTGAAAGATTCTCTCCAGTACATTAGTTTCTCTTTAAACTCCACATTTAAGTTACATTAAGAACCAGAAATTAAGCCATAAAGATAACACTTATGGAGGCTTGAAATTGCTTCTGGTGTTTGTTTCTGTGCGCAATGGCATTCTGTGTCCTTTCACTTAAGAAAGGAAAGGAAGGAGAGGAAGAAAAGTGAGATATTCTCCTTACAAACCACGTCTAACTTAATGCATCTTTTCAGGTTTAATTTACACTGTGTAAGATTGTATTTATTTGTAAGCAATGCATCACAACTAATAACATGAAAATGTTATCATTTAAAGGTCTGCCTTCTAAATACATAGCAAATGCATGAATATTAATATATGAGCTATGTGTGCTATTAGGCGTGTGTATGTGCAAGATTATTCATACATGTGCGTATGTGTTTGCACATGAACATGCAGGTGTGTGTGTAGATGTGCATATGTGTGTATGTGTGCACGAGTGTGTTCATGCTTGTACATATGTGTGTGTGCACATGAACATGCAGGTGTGTGTGTGTGTGTCTGTGTGTAAATGTGCATGTGTATGTGTGTACTGACATTTTTTAACAACTCAAATTTTCCCGTTCTTATGCATATATTTGGCCTGGAAAACAGTATCATAAATATTTTATTAATGTTAGTTTCAAAATTTTAAGTGTACATATTTGCTTTTATTCAATTTGTAAATGAGTCTGACTTGGCTGGGGTAATGGCTTTGTTAAACACCGAGGAGGACACAGGATGACAACTTCACCCTTGGGCCCTTAGGGAGAATCAAAAAACCTCTTTGCTCCCATTTGAACACATGAGAATATGAAAATTCACTTATACTCACTTTTAGCAGACTTATTTTATTCTTCCAAATATTGGTGTTTGGGAATAAGCATCACTCAGAGAAGAGGGTGGACCTGTGTAAGCAGGCTTGGCAGACAGCCATGAGGTACAGCACCAGGACTGGCCTCAGCTTCAGAGTTGTGCATCCCACACTACCTGTAACTCTATCCATCTCCAGGGGATCTGATGTCCCCTTCTGGGTTCTGTGGAACCTACATTCACAAGAGCTTACCTCTCCCCCATACACACACACACACACACACACACACACACACACACATAATTAAAAGTAAAACAAATGCACAAAAGTACTTAGAGTCACTTAACAAACTTCTCAGATGCTTAACACAATCTTGGCCTCGTCATTCATGTCATGATCATTTAACAGTTCGCAAATGACCTCTGAGAGCCACCGTACTTTACATACAGCATTTAAGGAATCCTGTACTCACAAAAAGATCTTTCCTTTGCAGTATGATATTCAACTTGGAGCCAGGTAGAGAGGGAGGGAAATGCAGGAAAGGCACGGGAGGGGTGGCTGGCCAGGGCTTAGGTGGCTCTCCTTTGTTAGGTCTCGCACCCCGCTCTGTCTCCTCATCCATGCTGAGGTCCATGGATTCATAGAGCCAAGAAGAAGGAAGATGGTTGCCTCAAAGCTTCCATTATCTTATAATGATGCTTGGTCATGAAAATAACCTAATTCAGGGTTCCCTTGGTCTCACCCTCCATCCAGATTGTCTAGATGTATACCAGGGAGGCTAAGGATACCAAGAAACCTATGCTCATTGAAAGGCAAACATGTCATTTTCCAAAGCTCTTGCTTCCCGGTCTTTGGTGCTTGCATTTGATGTTCTCAGGTAGAGGAGGAGACAGAGGCCTAGCCCTGCCTGCAGGGGGTTTACTAGTCCCTGAATAGGTTTGGAACAACAAATCCTGATAGTTATTTTTGCCAGTGCCTAGTGTTTCAAATCCAGATACTCCAGATGGCAACTAGACGCCAGGCTGGTAGCCAATGGGAGAAGCTGTGTTGTGAGCAATTTGGGGAAGATATGCTATTAGGGAGAAGTGACAAGGGCTTCCAGTCTCTCAAATGAATGTGACGGTCCAGCTTAGACTTTAAATTGGTTGGTACCTTGTCTGGCTACTCTGTGATGAGCACTGAAACATTTGTGTAGCATGTCTAAATAAAGTAAATATCCCCATTAAAGGATTGTAAACATGTATCTTATATAACCACGGAGGTGGGGCGGACAGATTGTCCAAAAGGGTTGAGCTCTCATTTTACCCAAAAGATCAAGGTGGCTAGGAGAGGCGAAGAGATCTGTCTATCACTTTGCCAAGTTCTGATCTAGTACTGGATCACAAGAGCTCAGCAGGAAAATATAAAATGCCTATAAGTGACCTCTCAACCGAGTACTCACCAGGCTTCCACACACGCACTCAGTAAGCAGAACCAAATGGTGGAGGCAGTTCCCCTTGGTGCCGCTGTGTGAGAGGCCCTGCACTCTCCACACTGAGACGTGTCTGAGGCTGGACATGTGGCTCAGCCGTAGAGCACTTGCCTAGGAGCACAGACCTGGGTTCGGTGACTGGCGCCTGAGGAAGAGAAGAAAGGGGAGGGAGACAAGAAGAAAGTGGAGGAGGAGGAGATGGCAGGAGAGGAAGGAGAGGAGGGGGTGAGAAAGATGAAGGGGAGGAGGAGGAGAGAGGTGCCTTTTGAGGAAGTCGCCAGCATTTTGTCTAGTCAGCATTTTGTCTGCCACAGTGCAAGATTATGAGATAGCCTTTCTGTCTGATTCCCTCTCCCCTCCCCCACAAAAAGGAAGTGCATCCATTTGGCTGTCTCACAGTGACATATTATTATATGCAAACATATGATAAACAATTGCATATTATACTTTTAAAATGAAGACTGAGCAAATTCTATTTTGTGCCCATGAGGCTGGGGCATTCCAGTTACTTGTTCTTGTTGATTCTCTTAATTAGTGATGTCAGGTCACATTCTGACAATCAAAACCGTCACTGCTGACTTCTAATGGCCTGGCCTCTGACAACAGACACTCCGAGGTCTAGTTAATCACCACGTAGGTTGTTCCTGTTCTGTGGCCTCCCCATGCTGGGTGTTTCAGGATGAACTCTCTCGCCTGCATTTCAAGAGCATCCACAGGAACCCCAAGCCCGTGAGCCCCTTCGCTCCCTCAGCTCTCTGCTTCCTGGGTGCTCCCTTGGCTTGCACTATTGACTGCTGACAATCTCTGCACCACCCACCCTCGGGTTCACCTTCACAGAAGAGAGGGTGTGTTCCTGCCCCCCTGTGGGTATTTAAACTGCACATTTGGTATAGATAGGACCAATGCTTGCAGGAAGAGGAAGGGCATTATGAGAAATCTGACGGTAATTGTACTTCAGTGAAGACAGCTATGTTTTTCCTTTCTAAACAAATTAAGCGAGAGTATACTTACTTAAGAGGCTGAAGCTGGAGGCCTGCTCTCACCTTGATGACTTAATGAGACTATAGTGTTCTAACCCTGCAGACCCAGTTGATGCCTACCTGGAGAATAATGGGGGGCGGGATTCCAACTCCACAAAATATTAAGAAAATTTAGGATTAAATACTGACTTCATAGACCTCTCCTCCTCAAATTCCAACAAGAGATAGCTTTAAAGGAAACACTAATACAAAATGGGTTATAATTTGGCCATTGAATATTTCCTGTCTTTCTGGCTTCTATGGGTTCCTAAGTTTGCTTATTTGTGTGTGTGTGTGTGTGTGTGTGTGTGTGTGTGCCCCTCCCCCCAGCTCTCCAGTGTCCTGCTGATCCTACTTGCTTGAGCAGCATTTTCAACTCCTTCAAGGGCTTTTATTTCCTAGGCTGGAGCTGCGGCTGTGGAGATCTGAATCTCTATCCCAGGTATTAGCCCTCTGACTGTGGGCAAACTTCAAAATTTGAATTTGAAAGTATTTCTTTGGATAATGGAATCCCAGTAAACCCCAATTCCCTTTGTAAAATGGTAAGAATGAATGCTTGTGTGCAGTGAGAGGAGGGTGCGTGCTTCTGTTTTTTAATGTTGAGTAGGTGATGTCTCTAACCTTCAAACAGAACAATATTGAGGGTTTTATCATCTCAACTTTAAATATCAATCCTGTAATTTTCTTTGAAAGTTGCAAATATGCCCATAATGACCAGTAATCTTTCAATAACCTCTCAGACATAATTGATAGACTCATTTAAATGTCTAAATATCAACTAAGATAGATAGATGGATAGCTTTAAAATATAATAATAAAGCTCTTATAGGTCAAAATTAAACTAAGTTATTGAGGTATTTTTTAAAAAGAATTACTATGTGTATACAGATGTCTAGATGCCCTATGTTACCTCTATTAATTGGTGAAATGTCATTTTTATTGTATACTAAAGCTGGGAACATGTATCATTACCACATGTCTCTAATAATAACAACCAGTGCTATTCTTCTCAGGAACACAGTAAGAAATGATACAGAAAATCACAGAATATAATACAGTTGTGTGGCTAGATTGAAAATTTGTGTATTTTTCAAATCCACAGGTCCATGTACTCTATTGGGTATGTGCGTAATTTTTCTAAATCATGTCCTGAGGACACAGTTACATTATAAATAACCCCATCAACAGCTCGAAATGATGGCAAGGAAAAAAATCTACTTTTCAAATCCCAGAAATAATGCACAAGTTCTCATCACAACCAGGAGAAATTTGTCAATTCTGATTTTAAAAAAAAAAACACAAAAATACAAAAACATAGACTCTGAAGTCTTCAGCTATAGAACGAATTATTCTTTTACTCTTTACATACAAGCTAAGACTTAGGGATAAAATCTTACATTTCCAGTGGTTGAAGTTAGATATTTTATTGGGATCCCAACACACATAAATATGAAGGTGGTGGTTGGTACTGGTGATCTAATGTTCTCCGATAGAGCATTCCCTACTCTCTCAGTGCATCCTCTGTCACTTAGCATGTAGATAAGCTGTAATCCTTGTCACCAACCTAACCTTCCTGTTTACATTTGGATCAGAGGATCAGAGCCACAAGCAATGCATGTGTGCCTTCATGTGACCGCAGCACTTGGCTTTCAGCATGTCACTAACAGTAGGAACCCACTACATATTGTGGGATATATATTGTGATTCTGGAATGATTTTTTGCTTTGAAATTGCTCTTTTCAGAAGACTATCCTATAGTTCTTCTCTTTAAGGACTTCCACTCCCTGACATCGTAGACACACAGGATTGCACAGAAAAGACTCTGTATCTCAGACAAGTACTAAATAGGAACTCAAAAGGCATGCATAACACACACACACACACACACACACACACACATATTCTAAAGGTTAATTGCTTTCTAATACACACTGTCAAATGCCTTAAAGAATACTACATGAAGATGAAACAGTGTTAACCTCCATGTTTGAAGCCACATTCAAATGTGAAGCGGTGTTCTTGAGTTGGATACTGTCTCCTAAGATATCATTAAAAGAGTGAAAGGTGCTTTAAATTTGCCAGTTGTTTCTTGGAGTGGCTTTCCTTTGTTATTTTATAAGAATCAGTGTGTGTTTTAGAGAAGGTTTTTGGTTGGTTGTTTTTGTAAGATGTGTTTATATCATGAAGTGAATTAACCGCCTTGCCAGCACCCAGCTAATGATCGATGTAGGAGGTAGAACTACCACCTGGCCTCCCAAAGGCCCTCTCCTTCCTTCCTTGTTCCACATGCTTCCCAATTTGCATATGGTTAATTCTTAGACTAAATAAAGAGATAAGTAAATAAATAAATAATGTTTCTGGTGCCCAATTCTGTAAGTCAAAACCAAACCACTGCAGATAAGAAACTTATTCTGTATAAGAAGCTGGTTCTTTTCCTAGTCAGGAATTTAAGGGAGAACAGGTTGGAGCCTTTGCCAGATGATACTGCATGCTTGCTTCCCAGCCCTCGGTAAGGAGTTAGTGTGCTGACCACTTGTGTTTGGTGCCCCTGCGCGAACCTTCGCCAAGGTTCTGTTTATGTGTTGCCTGCCGCTGCTCTCCTGAGAAGCTAACGTGTAGACCGCAGCGACAGCTTCTCTCCTTAATTGTCTCAGGTGTAACTGGGAGTATGTAGGAAGCATGGCGCATCCGACTGTGGTGCTCCTGAAGGGTGTGTTTGCCTTTGACTGACAGCCTCTCTCTGTCTTTTCTTCTGTAGCAGTTCTATGCTGCCCAGCTAGCCGCCATGCAGGTTTCTCCAGGAGGAAAGCTCCTAGGCCTACCCCAAGGCAACCTTGGTGCTGCCGTGTCTCCTACGGGCATTCACACAGACAAGAGCACAAACAGCCCACCACCCAAAAGCAAGGTACCCTCTTCAATCAGCCGGTCTGTCTGCGCTTGAGCTCCGATGGGATGGTTCACAGTATTTATTGAAGGTCTTGTAGATTCCAGCCTCAGGGCTGACTAAACTCAGGGTGGGTACATGGAGGTAAGACGCTTAGAGGGAGCCACAGCTGTATGTGTGAATTTACATTTCTAGTAATCGACTTATTCATTCAACAAACATTGACAGTTGTGATGGAACAGAAAAGGCCATCTTTGAACCAGTGAGTTTGTAGCAGTAAAAATAGATATCTGTGAAAAAAAATCAAATAGCCATCCTTTATAATCCAAAGGATAATCAATAATACATGTCATGAAGCCATGTACAGATAGAGTACATTAGATGTTATTAGGAGGGAGGGATTGGCTCCAGCAAGCAATGCAAACGTTTGCCAAGGGATAAACAGCAGAAATAGAAACCTAAGCTGGAGTACAATGGGGACATATGGAGGGTTTCTTTAAAACTATCGATAACTGTTGCAATGTGGCGTAGCAATGGCAGTGCTGTAATTTTAGATATGTCACCCATCCACTGAGATTATCACAGAAAGACAGGAAGATAATAATAGTATTGGGAGACTATTTAAACACAGTGCTGGCTTCGGAGCTGGGGACCAATTTCCTGGGGACACAGGGAAAGCTGGGGGAGATAAAGATGATTCCTCCTGTCAGGGGAGGCAGAGAGCCTTGGGCAAAAGCATGTGTGCAGACTTCACATGTGTGCCATTGTGTGAACACAGTGAGCGTTCTGCAGAGCAAGTGAGGCTGGCCAGAGAGGGGTGCTCTCTGTGGTTATATTTAACTCTAGGAGAAAGTACTAGCTAATATTTTTACACCAAACATCTTTATTATTATTATTATTATTATTATTATTATTATTATTATCTAGAAATTTGTTTTTATCTTCCATTCCATGGATGAGGTGTGGAAATGTCTTAGGGAATCTGGGCAGGAGTAATTCTGGTGTACATGAAGAAACACAAGAGTAAGACAGAAAATATTGAGAGGGGTTGGGGCTCAGAACATCAGCTCAGTTACTGGAAAACTCTAGAGTGGCCTGTGGAAAAGACCCATTTGGGTCAATTGGGAGCAGTATCCAAATCCCTTCCCTCCTAGGGCTCCCAGTGTCCTTTCTACATTGTTAAGAGAAGAATACATTTTGCCTAAGTGTAGCCTGACAGAGGAGCTGGGATTGTGGGTAGGGAAAATACTTCCACACTGGGGAACAGCAGGGTGAGGACAGGTGCCACCGCTGTTTGGTGGACCTCATGTGGCCCCTGCTTCTTGTCTGAGGCCAGAATTTTAGACACATGTAAAGCTAGAGCTCAGAAGCAATTGTAGCCAGTTAGCAAATCAAGTTTCATTCTAAAGTGGTATTGTGACGGCTCCTGGTTCTAGCAGTTTTAAAGTGTTATATTTACAGATACATTAAGCAAAATAAAGGCTAGTAGTGCAGAGCCCTTGTTTTACACAGATGCCTCTGCAAGGGTTGAGTCGGCTTCTCTCCCTTGATGTGTTAATTTCCCTTCACATCATGAGCCAGGCCAGTGTTTCACATTAAGGTATTCTCTTTCAGGATTATAGACTGTTTAGTTCTGTTTTACACGATTAGTGGATTTTTTCCCCTTACTTCTGAGTGAAATTTTTAATGTTAATATATTCTCAATCATTTTACTTACACAGATAATGAAAAAAGGTTTAATTCCAGAGAGCCACTTCCATCTTCGCCTTTGCTTAGTCTCAGGTCATTCATCCATCTGTCCATCCATTAGCAGGCCGCCTGGCTGATTGCTACAATGGTCCTTTCCTAGGTAACAATAGCAAATGCCAAAGCCAGTGAAGGTCCTTTTTGTTTGGATTGGGAAAAGGCTTAGTGGGCCAAATGGTTTAACGTACTCATAAAGCCCTATGAATTCAGCGTGCACACACACAAAAAACAATTGTTTTAGCGGTGTTAAAATTCCTCCACGTCTTACAGTTTTGTATGCCTCTCTTTATTTCAGAAAGGGGAAAATGTAGATTGTGTTTCAAATACCATGATTTACATAATGTAAACATATATTCTATGGTTTATCTTCTAAACATATATTTTATGGTTTACCTTCTAAACATATATTCTATGGTTTATCTTCGAAGTGTAATTACTTTGTAGAAGTCAGTTGAAGAAATCAATGGGCACCCTTCTTCCTACCCACAGTTATAGCAACATGTATTAAGATTTAACCAAGAATTACATTCTTGTCTTTTAATATCAACGCAATCTAATAAAAATGTGCCCCTGCCCGCTTGCCCAGTGTCCTCTAGCATGCTTTCTGCCACTCCTTTCATGGTTAGAACAAATTTCCAAAATATGCCTGTGCTGATTCAGCTGATCAGAAAAATACAGTGAGTTAGAGAGAGAGAGAGAGAGAGAGCGAGAGAGAGAGCGCCAAGGCACTAAAGTTGCATCATTTGAATGTAGCTCCCCAAATTACAACTAGCAACAAATAAAAAGAACCCACTTCCTCTCTTGTAGCTTAGAAATGGTGTCTGCACATAGCCTGATGTCTGTTGTGACTCCACAGAGCTAATTTATTCATGGACATTTCATTGATTAGCATATTTATGTTTTTACACAATCAGCATTAGTATCTTGGGGAATAGTCTCTCTCTCTTTGTCTTTCTCTGTCTCTGTCTCTCTCTGTCTCTCTCTCTGTCTCTCTCTCTCTCATGTGTGTGTGTAGGTAGGAGTTGTTGTTGTGCCAACTTTCTATGCCTGTCTTGCCATCACACAATAGCACAAGGCCTCTGTGTGCATACCTGCTTGGGCATAAATGGAAGCTTATGTTACAAGGATGTTTACTCTTTAGAGCAATGGAGTCACACATCAAATTCCTGGGGTGGCAGGTGGACAGTGCTCTTACTGCAGCTGTCAAAAGCGAAGTGTGTGTTCTGAGTTGTATCACCTCCTGTCCTCCTGGGTGCACGATTGCCTCTGACTCCCAACTCCAGAGGACATAGCAAAACTTATTTGCAATTTGCAAAAAGCAAAAAAAAAAAAAAAAATAACATGGAAGGGGGGATCAAAGGGAGGGGCTCCAAAAGACTGTAAAATTGTGCAGCATGAGTCCTCTGATGCATGCTGTTTTCAATCTGCTGTGTGCCAGTTGGAGGCTCGGGGAGTGTGTGCGCGCGAGAGAAAGGATAATACTGAGAAATGACAGAGTGGCTGTGACCTCCAAGCTCAGCCTGGAAATCCAAGACATTGATTTCACTTAGCATTCCTGCTGAGAGATCTGGCGGAGTTCAGTTGTAATAAAAGAACAAGATTCTGTTCTAATGGTAATGGCGTATGACAGACGTATCACTTTGTCTGTCCTCAGCACCAGAGAGAGCAGGATTGGAGAAAGGTCACCTGACCTGCCTGGGGTGTTGTACAAGTGCTATACTGAGCTTTGAACTGCCGCCTAGGAATGTAATTATTTATAATATTAAATGATAAAGAAAGCTTTAGAGGACTCACAGTGCAAGTCTGAAAACTGCATGCGGGAATTGCATTTTGTAACGGAGAAAATTCTAGACAATGGCTGGTTCCTATTCAAAGTCTGCATTTGAGAGCACTGGCTTTCCCGTCCTTCATGTCACTGCTATGGGGTGTTCTCATCAAAGCCTGAAGTGGTATCACTGCCCAGTGTTTAAATGCCTTAATTAGTAACATGCCATATGTGTGTGTGTGTAATCTGTAGATATATTATATCTATGTATATATGTATGTAGGTATATTTTCATGTCTAATCAGGCAGCAGAGTGGAGAGTTGAGACCATGGGCGAGCTTCATCATGTCCACAGCACATCAGCTCTTTGTCAAGACACCGATGCTTACCTTGCACACAGATTTTGAAGTCTTCCCTAGTCCACAGCTGTCTCACAAGAACCAACAAAGGCAAACGAATTTAGCTCCTTGTGGACAGTCTCCCGTCTTAAACGCAACACAATAGCCCGTTTTAACAGGTAGATATTGGCAAACAGCAAAGGATAAAAATCACGAAATGTCCAACTTTTGCACAGGGATTCTTTCTGCCTTCTCGTATGAAGGAATGTTTAGCATACTGTTGCATGATAGTGGATTTTGAGTCTTGCTTCAAATATGCTCGCCTGCCTTAACGAATGTTTAAATTTGTTTACCGTCTAGATTGTGCCACGGAGCAGACTGATGGAGGATGTGTTCAGCATCCCACTTGTCAGTACCACACGTTGTTTATTTAAATCGCTTGCCACACATTCTCCAGGCTTTAGAGAGCCCAGACAGCTTTTCCACCACAGACTCTTTCTCTGTATTAGTTAGGGTAGTCCACGCTTCATATTTCAAGTGACTTTTTTTTTTCATTACAAAAGCAGTCACCTCTTGGGGAAATTTTAGGGTCAGCTCGTATATGTTCTCGTTGAATGTCTTTCAGCATTTGATGGAGCTGTACGGACCACCTGCAACCACCAGCACAGTTAGTTAAGCTGATGACAGCAGAGAATGCCTGGGTGCTCTTCTTTTAACCCTGCCCTGCCCCTTGTCACTGTGACCCTTGTCACAATGACCCCACCCGCCACCACTGTCAGACCCATGCCAATAGCAAGGACACACAGATTGCCCAAGTCAGTTTTGTTGTCGCAGTTGTTCTCTTCAAAGCCTTCCAGCAGAGATGTGCCCTTGCACTCAGGAGTAGCACCTGGGAGTTAGGACAAGGGAAAGAAATGCTTGTCTGACAGAGCCAGAGCCGGGCCAGGCCAGCTGAGCAGATACGATCAGTTCCTTTCCGCCACGATGTCCTAGTAAAGACTGTTTCAGTTCCTAAGGCAAGAGGTAGAGTTTTGCGGGTATCTGATCCACTCTCACAGAGATGAAGTAGGTTGTATCCATGCTGCCAGTGAGTCGTAATAGATACCATTTCTTTTTTAATGGTACCAATCATATACTTTGGGGCCATCAAGCAAACAGTCCCTCCTCTCTGATCTGCAGGGATGGGTTTGTAGTTTAACGCTCTTAAGTCACAGCTACACATATTCCCAAGATGACTTAATGTTCTGCCAAGAGGGTGATGTCTTGATTGAAGAATGGTTACCATACATTTGGAAAATGATGACGTTTTTAGTGACTCGAGATGGGTTCAGGCGGTTCCTTATAATGCCAAGTGGGAGGAAGAGGAAAGTAGGAGTGTGAACTGGTGGTCCCCAGTCCAGTCTTAATGAAGTCTAACCAGCAGCTCTGCTGCTGTTTGAGTTGAACACTGTTTGATGCTGTTATTTTATTTAGTCTCGTGTGTGTGTGTGTGTGTGTGTGTGTGTGTGTGTGTGCACTAAGTTTTTGTTTGTTGTTTGCTTGCTTTTTTGCTTTTAATTTTAATTGGATATTTTCTTTATTTACATTTAAAATGTTTCCCCCTTTCTAGGTCTCCCCTTTGGAATTCCCCCATCCCCCTTCCCCGTGCCTCTATGAGGGTGCTCCCCTGACCCCCTCCTGTCTTCCCACTGATACTTTCTTTTTTTTATTTTAATTTATTTACATTTCAAGTGCTATCCCCTTACCTGGTTTCCCCCTCTCCTGATAGAAGCAGAAGGAGGGGGGTAGGGAAGGAAGGTTGCTTGCTTTGTAAGCTTTTTGTATTTTCATGGTTTTTGAAAGGGACTGTCAAGTAGCCGAGGCTGGATTTTAACTTGCTTTGTATCCCAGAGTTCCCTTGAGTTCTTGATTACCATGCTAGCACCTCCCAAGGACTGGGGTAGCACCCGTGTTCTGTGAAGCCCATTTCATTTCTTTTGATTCATCAAAGTTTATTATTTTTACTAACATGGCAGAAGTGTCCTTTAAATATACAGCAAGAAACCTCAGGAGATCTCCTGGGTTTAGGGTGGACCAGGAAGAGCTGAGGCCAGCACAGTGTGTTATTTCTGTAACAAAATGTTCAAGTGCTACTTGGTGTGATTGTAACTCTGTTTATGAGCTCTCACACCTAGAAGCATTCACATCTCACACAGCCTTGGAAAGGTCTGAGTGGGAATAGTCCTGGAAGAATATTCTGAGATGTAGAGGACCTCAGAACACTTGGAGATTACTCTCCTGGATACCTCAGAGCATCAAAACTCACTCTACAGAGGCCAGCATCGGCCTGAGGCTGCTGTATCAAGAAGACTTGCACTTGCTGAAATAGTCTTAAGAGAAAAGGGACTATGAATAATCTCTGTACCTCAGTCTTAATTAGTGTCATGGAGCCATCTTCAAATTGGTGGGCCTGGTACTGTTGCATATTCAATCTCTCCTTCAACTTCAGAGCAGAATAATATTTTAGCCTCAGCTGATTAAGACACCGTTGAAATTGGTCACATGTTTCATCCACTCTCTGGAAAGTCAATTAAATACCAGAGTCTCCCTGGGACTTTGCTCCAGAGAGACACATCGTTTTCTGTGGCATAAGCTGCCAGACACACTGACTTCACTCTGATTTCGATATGTGTGAGCCTTTGAAATATGCCATGGGTGTATCATGCTTGCAAGGTGCATTCATTTAAGAGTCACCCCAGAGAGCTCACTGTCATTGTGGCTTGTATCATTAGCACTTCCTGGGTTGGGACAGATTTACAGTGGATGTAGCATAATCACCCTGTGATTTTAAATAGTTTTCCTTTTGCGGTCTCTCGTTATTCAACTGTAACATGTTAATTGAAGTGTTCATATTTAAGCCCTGGGATACGCACTCTGCACCTTCCTCTTCTGCTCTGTTCAGTCATAGGGCATCTTCCCGCAGCTCAGGGCTTAACCATAGGCTTCCCCAGCTCCAGCACCATAAATGTCCAAACAGGTCACCTGGCAATATATTCTCAGGACCTGGAAAAGTGATAGTAGCTATGTTTGTGGTGGAAAAACAACACAAATTATAAAGGAAAGACAGAGCGGTTACAACCTCTGCATTAACTGTAAAGGGGAAACAGCCAGGGAGGACTGAGGAAGTGCCCTTTGTACCCCTCTGGCCTGGGCTCTGTTGGTATTCTGTCTTATTTAGAATGGTTTGTGCCTCAAACACAGCATGATAATGCACGCCGAATCTCTTTAATAACACACACGGCAGGAAGGAAAGGCTGTTGGGTACTGGTCTGCCTAGAAAGATCCACTGGGCTATGTTTTATCAATGACACTTGTCCTTTCCCTCCTGGGCTCGACCCCAAGGAGAGTTTCTGATGGAAGGACAGCTCGTTCCAGGCAGTCGAATGTAGGGAAGGGGTGTTAGGGAAACCTAAGTCCTTTAGGGAAAGAAAATGGAGGCCTACAGAAGAGCAGCCTCACAGAACAGCCTGGCTAAGCTCACAGGTCTTTACCTCTTTCCCCCAGCAGAGACAGAGTACACACAGCACAGTCGCCTGTGTCCCTTCCTCTGTTGACATTTCTGAAAACATACATCGAGACAGTGGAAAGAGTCTCCCACCCTCCATAATCAGGCTCTCATTAGAGACTTGCTAATTGGCCCCACTCATCTTCCTCAGACAATGCAGACAGACTCTGTTGGAACAGAGAAAAAAGTGAAACTTTAGAGTTGATCTCTTTATCAGTTTGTCCGCATGAAATTTAGACATCCCTCTTCATAAAACAGGCAAAGGCCGGTGGCCCTTCTCACGGACAAGCGCCAAAGCAGGCGTGTAGTGCTGCATTGGCAGTCGACCAGTGTTGCCCAAGTCACTGAAAATACTGTGCATGTGTATGCACTTGTGGGATCTCTGTCTGACCTTTCCCCCTTGAAAGAACAAAATTACTATTAATTCTTTCAAATGCCACGTGACAGAGAACAAAAAGTAAATTAATATGGTCATTAAATAGAAGTAGACATGGGCATGAAACAATAGAGGTAGAACTCTCTGACAGAAAGGGAGATACTTGCAAAACTCACCTTCAGAGGCCTCATTAGGAAGTGTGGCGATTTGCTTAGGCTAAGTGCAGAGAAGGCAGAGAAGGTTACTTAGTCCAACTCAGCAGGCACGAGGCCCTCTCACCTCTGCCTCGACTCCTGGAGTGACAGCAAGCCAGAACCTCGGAACTCATTCAGAATAACTCCATCGCCATAAGGGTCCATCTTCGCTGCACTCTAACCAGTCTGGGGGACTTTATCTTTGCTGCTGAATGAGAGACGATGTGTTCATTTGCAAGTGACATGGAAATCCAATCCAAACTGGGTCAAGCAAGACACAAAAGCACTCACAGTAAGCAAGCACTCACAGTAAGCAAGCACTCACAGTAAGCAAGTACTCACAGTAAGCAAAGTACTCACAGTAAGCAAGCAAACCGCCTGGTCATGCCGCTCTCCCTGTCAGGAGTCCTGGTAGTACTTTTGATGCGGTTTGTGCTCCTGACCTCTGTCCTTTTGTTCATTTCCAAAGGACTCCCCCACTCAGGATTCCCTAGTGGAGACATTGCTTGCCTCCACCACCTACTGACCTGTCACATCTGACCGGAGACCCGCGCTCTCCCACATTCGCCTCCAGGCAACCATCACCCATGAAACACTTGGTTCTCTTAAGATCCCGCAGCTTGGTGGGGAAAGACAGACTAACAACCATTGAACAAGCCAGTTGCTTCTTTATGGTCTCAAAGAAGGAAGCATGGTCAGTAAGAGTGCTTGGGAACGGGAGAAGAGACCTCTTGAGAAGTATGGCAGAGGAAGTCAGCTATCAGACTGGTATTAACAGAAGGAAGAACTTAACAGTAACATATTGACCATCATGCAGATCTTAGGATATAGTAGTCCTGGCCAGCCTGAATTTACCATGTAGACCAGGAAAGTCATGCATGGACCACTATCTCTGGATGGGGAAAAGTTTTGAATGACCTTCTGAGCATGTCTCTTTTTTTGTTTGTTTTGACAAATTTATACATACACAGTGTATTTGTGTATCCATATCATTCCCAACCCTCCCTCCAACACCTCCTATGTTTTCCCCCAACCTCCTCTCAAACTCATGAATACTTCTTTAATTACTGTCATTGCTCATGTGTTCATGTGTGCACATGAACACACACACACATACTTATCCTGCATCATAGAAGCTACCTAGTCCACTTAGTGTTGCTCACATATATGTGGCTGTGTCATGCTGCCCGCCTGGCCTCCCATGTTTGCCCCAGCAGTCAGTGGGTGCCTATAGTTCTTCACCAGGGGATGGGGTGTTGTGAGACTTTCCCCATGCACGAATGCATGTCACATGGTGTTACCACTGTGCAGATCTTGTTCAGGAAGCCATAGTGTTGAAGCTTCACAGATGCAGCTGCCCTGTCATGTCTAGAAATCACCATGTCTTACTGCTGATACCTCAGTCCTCTGGCTCTTCTTGTCCCTCAGCCTATGCTTCTGCGATGTCCCCTGAGCCTCTGATGAGAGGTGGCACACTTCCTGTTTGTCACAGCCCTCATCAAATAGCCATAAGGATACAGACATTGTTTACCTTCCTCTGGGCAGTCTCAGGAATCTTTGCACCCAAGGCAAAGTTGCTTTTTACAGTCAAGCTCCTAGGCCAGTGAACTCAGATTCGAATCATGTCCACAAGGCATCCTTAGGACCGCTCTGGAATGTGGGTACCGCTGACATCCACTGCCACTGGAGGGACAAGGCAGTTTGATTTGACAAATCTGTATTGATTGACACATCATTGTCCATTAGGGTTGTAGGAGCGGAAGACGGGCAAGGTGGCTGATCTTGGCAGCCCAGGCCCACCGTGCCAGCATGGCAAGGACACGCACGGAGAGACCCTCACATGTGGCTTGCGAAGGGAAGGGGATTTTATTTAGTCTGGAGTAGTTCCCGGTTTTTTAATTTTTTAAAGTGGAATCATTTTATCTAAGTCTGTGTTTGTTGCTAATATTTTCAATTAAAATGCAATTGATGGTATGATAGCCACCTCTACGAGGCAAATTACAAGGTGCTCTTTGGTAGGCCTAGTTCGATACTGGTGTGAACCCAGTATTGATGTCTATGAAGTCAAATTAAAAATACAACAAGGGCAATGAAAATACTAGAGACTCTTTGTTGCTCAGGTGCCGTGGCCACACTCTGGTCATGCTAGCACCTGACAGGGAAGCAGGAAGATCACAAGTTCAAGGCCCACTCAGCCACAGGGTGAGATGCAGCGTAAACAACAAGGGCCAGGGATCTAGCTCTCTGCCTGGGTGCTTAACCAGTACATGAAAAGCAAGGCTCTGAATCCAGTTTTCAGCACTGAAAAAAAAAAGTGTAATTGCTGTAAATTAGTGTATACCAGAGTGTAGGGATCCGTTTGCATGGGGATGATCTGGAGAGAAGGCTCGCATTTAGGAACATGCACTGCTCTCTCACAGAGCCTGAGTTCACGTTCAAGAACAGAATACACTCTGAGACATTCATTTTATTTCAGATAGAGAGATCAATATACATTATATGAGCTGCTGATAACATATTTATTAACTATGGCATTTTGACAAATGTAAAATATGTATATCAAAAAATTATATAATATATATCAACATGTCATTAGATTTGGAAGTAGCAAATAATTTGAAGGAAAGTTATTTGTATCTTGTTAAATATTCCAAGTTTTTCTTGTTATTTTGGTAGTATATAACTTGAAAAATTAACTTTTACCCTTTTTTATAGGCTAAAACATTTCATCTTTTTACCCAGAAATGATTTGACATTTATCCAAAACATTATAACCTTAGTATGATTTCAACAATACTCGTGAAGTATTGCTGAAGACTCTTAGGTGTCCATTTAAAAATCAATGAGAGACTGGAGATATGGTTCAGCCGTTATGAGTTATGGATCTGATTCTTATTTTCAGAACCTGAGGATTCAAGATACTCTTTTGGCTTCTGTAGCACCATCACACACATGCTCATATACACACATGTATAGGCAGCACATGGTACACAGACTTACATGCAGGCACTCACACATAAAATAAAATGAAATAAAAGTAAATGAATCTTACCAAACACATACTTTTAAAACTTCTATAAAGTTCATATAAAGCATCTATGAAAAAAAGTAACTCTTGTGATCAGAAATTAGTGATATGATTTTTTTAATCACATACTTTCAGATGTTCTTAGTATTTACTTTATCCTACTGCTATTTTATTTATGTAGATATAGCAATGTCTGCTTTATTGTATTGTATTCTATAGTGTGAATTCTTTTCAGATATACCTGTTTTCATATCTACTCCTGAACCTAAAATGTGGAGGTGACAGTAACTGTACAAAGTTCACTTAAGGAGACATAGATACCTTTTAACTTTTTTAGACACAGTCTCACAGAACAGCCCACCTGACTTGGAATTTTCTGTACAGACCTGGCTGGCCTCTAACTCACAGAGACCCTCAGGACCCCAACCCCATGTGTTTGTTGGTCCAGGCATCACTATAGAAACAGAGACTGTCTTAATCCAGAGCCTGAAAACTGGCAAACATCAAGGTTTGAATCACTATATGCTAAATATATCTCAGCAAATTTATGACTTGATTACTTTCAAATGTAGAGGAAAAAAGATGTGACCACCAGGTCCATTCTGAATGGGCACCTCACAGTAACTGTGAGTTGAGAGTCAGAGGAGTTTGAAAGGTCGGGGCTTATGTCTGAGGACTCTACAGCCTGAGGTATGGGCACACATACCATGTGACATAGGTAACTCCTAGGTACCTGAGGTTAACAGGGGAGAATGTGCCCTCTGTGTAGGTAACTTAATTGGTTATATCACAGGACTCTCAAATACAATACTCACCAGCCTCAGAAGTGACTCTTTCAAGTACGCACAGTCAGTTGGGGATGTATTCTGCAATTTTCTTTCTCTGGGGACAAAGATGAGATTTTTTTTTGTCTATGTACAGGCAACAGTGTAAAAGTTAATTTTTCAGTTATATACTATCAAAATAAAAGAAAAAACTTCAAACACTTAACTAGATACAGATTTACTTCCCTTCAAATTATTTGCTACCTCCAAATATATCTAATACTATAGTTTTCATAAAAACTGCAAATTTCTTTTGGCCCCAGTTCTGGTACAATATATCGTGAAATGTATTTCCAGTACTCGGAAGCCACTGGAGACCAGCATCTAAATGGCCTGTTCAGGAACTGAGAGACCCTACTTTTTTCTTGTCTATTTTATAATTCTAGCTTTTCTGTTGTACAGCTTTGATAGCTTTTGTGGATATTTCATAAATGGGGGGGCAGAATTTGCAAGCAGAAATAGAATAGATGAAGTGTTGCAAAAAAAATCTTTCTCTTGTGGTATTTTATTTCCAGTAGCACTTAAAATAACATGAGAGGAGATGCTGCCGTGAAGTGTGTTTTTAAAGCATTGTGACAGTGGCAGGAATAGGTACAGATTTGTGTTTTCTATACTTCACTATGCAAGTCTTTGGAGGATCAGAGTTTCATTTTAAGTCAGCAGGAGCCCGGTACTGAGGTCAGCCCTATGTGTGTACAGGGCAAGACAAGAATTTTGCATCAAATGATGGAATGTTCTTGTGCCAATTTTCATATAGAACGTGCTATCACCCATCTAAAAATGGTGATTCCAGTTCAGTTTTGAGAGAACGGCTGAGCGATTACGGTTTGGTACATTTTTGGCAGTCACTTTTCGTCAGGATTCAGAGATTTACCTCAAACTAGAATTCTGACCTGTTACAACAAGTAAAATAATTTACGCACTTGGAATTAAATCAATAAGGAGAGACCTAAGCCAGGACTGGAGAGAGCTTAGTGTTTAACAGGTCATTGGCTGTTCTTCCTTAGGACAAGGGTTCCATTCCCAACACCAATAAGGTGGCTCACAGCATCTGCCCAGACATCAGGTACACATGTGGAACATAGACATACTCGCAGGAAAAACATGCATGCAAATAAGGCAAAAATAAGATGTCAAAAAAAAAAAAAACAAGTAAACAGAGAGACCTGGAGTAAATGTTTATGTTAAAAACAGCCCAGTGACAACAATAACTGAACCATTAGTTACCACCATGTGTGGTTTAAATTTTCATCGTATCAAACTTTGAAAAGTTACATTTATTAGTACAACCTGATTTGAGAGAAAATGTTGCTTTGGGGATGCCTTCTAAATCAATTGTGTGGCTTTTAGCTATTCAAATGTGAACTTTCCCGGTTTTTGCATAACCATATTGTTTTTCTAGAGTCTGAGGTAGGCCATTGAGAATTTGGTTGGACAAAGGGAAATATTCAAGTATTTTACAAAAGTATGCCTTCAAAATGTTGCTGAGTCTCAATTAAACAACACAGGAATACTTAGGGCACACCATTAATAGTACAGGGCTTGTTTCATCAGGACAGGGTCAAGCAGGAGATTCGGAATGATGGCCTCCCACCTTTGAAAGAAACACTGTCAATCTGCCCCGAGCTGCTGACTTTGGAGCTTGCCTGGAAGAAGCAATGTTTCTTCCCTGCCTTATGTAATTTTTTAAACAATGTAATGAAGTGTTTCTCGTAGTTGTGGCTTCTAGCACTGCTTTCAGGAGATAAACTATGATATGATGGACACCAAACAGAAGCAAAGAAGAGTGATGACCCAGCCTTGTGTAATGTGATGGGAAACACGCAAGAAAGCCCATAATTAAAACGCTGGGGGCCGAGGGCTCTTCCATTGGGGCATAAACTGTTGAAAGTTTCTAACTGGGATGGGGGCGGGGCGGGGGCCTACCTGAGGACAACAGGGCAGCCTGCAGAGCATGAGCTGCCTCTTCCCCAGACTGTAAAGAGTTCCCAGCGTGATTGGCCGTAAGGTCTCTCTAGAACTCTGAGTGGATTTAAGAATAAAAACAAAGACAAAAATGTCCAGAAAAGGTGCCATGCTGCCTTCCCATGGCATTCTGGGTGCTAGCCCTTCCATCTGCCCGATCTCTTCACAAGCCTCCCTTCCGGGGCTCTAAGAGTGCCACCTTCTAACTCACCCTGTCTTACCTCGTTTCACTCATTTCCCCATTCCTTCTCCATACAGAGATGCTGCCTTCTTCCTTCCACCATTCATCCTGACGCCTGTGCAAAGCGTTCTACCCCAAACATCACTTCTGTAAAAACTGGGTTAGCTCATTGAGAGTAACCTCACAGCACACCAACCGATGCTCTCAGTAGCAGCTTAGCTCATGTGAAATGCTCCCATCCTTGTGACCCTCTAAGCTCCTTGATGGTAGGGATTTTACAGTCCTACTAAGCATACTGCTTGCCTACACTCATTGCACTGACCCTTTTTGCAAAAGTGCTTTGTGGTCAAAGCCCAGTGCCTCAGATCATTATGGGAGCATTTCAAGATAACATAGGCAAAATTTAATCTTGCTTAGGAAAAATAAATTCATATTCTTGGACTCTGGAGAAAGATTCCATATCCATAAAGGTTATGGAATTGGGAGATAGGATTTTTCAATATTTACTTTTCTAGATTAGGCTTGATACTCCGGATTTAGGAATTGTGACAACTGTAGCCAATGGAAAGACACTGTGTATTGTAGAGTATATGTGTATGTGCGTGTGTATATGCATGTATATATCAGCCTGATTTACAAATCCTTTCTGTGATATTCAGGAAGTATTCAAAGAATTAACACTTTGGCACATTTTGCCCTGATTGTGAAACTTGCCTTGGTCTTGTGATTGGCGACAGCATACCATTAAAACTTGGTGGGGAACTGGGTGTTGTATCCCAGTACATGGACTTCCTGTCATGCAGAAAGCCCTGTGTGTGACATCTACCACTACATAAAAACATATGGGAGCACATGCCTGTTACCCCAGCACTCTGGAGGTAGAGGAAGGAAGATTGGAAATCAAGGTCATATTTAGCTTCATTGTAAGTTTGAGTATAGCACGGGATACATGACACCAGAAAAGCCAAGCAGTATTTTCATCAGATATAGGTTAATTAACTGGCTTTCTATTTTACACATTAGCTTTATTAACTCACTAAGAATACATATTAAAGAGAGCGGCTTTCCTCCTGCAGAGAATAATCAGGTGATTAGACTTATTATGGGGATTTACTGGTTTGGTTACATTGTTTAGTTAATAGTCCAAGAGAAGAATTTTAGAAGATAAATCTTACTGGTTTGTTTTCCTGTTTTTTTTGTTTTTGTTTTTGTTTTTGTTTTTATCTTTTTGAGGTTCTCTTTCTCTGCCTCTTGTATGCTAAATAATCCCTTAAGATAAAAGAAAGGCAAGGCATCCATTTAAAGATACATATGTCCATGACATTTATGCATAGATTATATATAGCATTATGTAATCTTCCTCACTGAACATAACATATTGCATTATGCATAACATTTGCATTGTTAGTTATTTAATATAATTTTACACAGATAGAGCTTCATAGTATATATGCACATAAAATATACTGTGCAACATTACATATTACAAATACTCTTATAGAGAAGATTATTGTGTATATAATACATCTTATTATGCAGTAACCAAAGGGACATATTCATTTTATGGGGTAATCTAGTAGATAAGAACACTATTTAAAATAAGCTAAAACTCGAAGGTAGAATCACTCAATATTTTCTCCTTAATTCAGTCAAAGCATGAAGGTAGGAAGGTCATTCACTGGGTGAAGAGCCTGCTGTGGGTGCCAGCATGAGAACCAGAGTTCAGATTCTTTCCACGTCTGTGTAACCCCAGCACCGAGACACCCCAGGGGTTGCTAGACAGACAGCATCCTGGAAGAGAAGGACTCTGGTACCAATGAGAACCCTGCTCGCAAAACAAAGATGGAGAGATGACTAATGAATACATTCAGTGTCCAACTCTGGCCCCAACACTTACTGTGTGGGTGGTGAGTGTGCTCATTAGTACACACACACACACACACACACACACACACACACACCCCTCTATAATGATGTCATTGTAGTTGATATATCAAATCTTTTATGATATTCAGACTGGAAAATATATTATTCTTCTAATGGTATGGGCTGTGAAAAATTAAACATAAGGCATTACAGCTGAGTTCACTACACATTAATTATTTTAATTGACTATTTCTTAAATGAATATCTGATAAATCAGTCTTGCCATGCCGCACGTCTTGTGGCATGCTTAAGTAGAAGAGACACTTGAGAATCATTATTCTCTGAGGACACTCATAGAAAGCCAAGATCATTGCAGTTAAAACCAAACTCTACCTGAGACACATTTCTCAGCTCTCTTCACTTGGATTGGCTCTTCTTTGCCCTGCACCCTGGTTTTATAGCATATAGGCAGAATATATGGTCCAACAAAGCACCTTCAATATCCTGAGGAAAAAAATACTTTGTCTCCAGAATATTCTGCATAAGTCTGCTGACGACTCATGGAATTCCTTAATAACATATGGTTGCTCCTGTCACTGCCATGAAAGAAGAGAGTATCTCAATCACTCCATTGAGGTTGTCAGTTCTACGACACAATCAACTGGCCTATGCATACCCGTAGACATGCCCAACTGAACTGAACATCAGCTTGGAAAGGACCCTAGGTCTGTCCAGTTAGTGGCTTAAAATTCCATAACACCCTCTCAGTCTCTTGAAATGTTGCTCTTATCCTAGTGACCCCAGAGGATCTGGGTGAGTATAAACTTACATGTGTTTTATGTAGAAACAAAGATAGGTAAAATCATCATCATCATCTACCTGGAGAGATGACTTAGTAACAAACAAGTTCCTTGCAGACGTCACAGATTTGTTTCATAGAACTCACACTTGTTGGCCTACAACTTCTGTAACTTCAGTTCCAAAGGATTTGGTAACCTTTACTGACAGTGGCAGACACCTATATTCACATTCATATCCACATGTGCATGCGTGCGCGCGCGTGCGCACACACACACACACACACACACACACACAAATGAACACACAATAAATTTTAAAAGTAAGCCCACTAAAATAATGGCACTTGGAACTTACAGTGCTCATTACAAGTATTTCTATATAAACTTCAGGCATATGACCGTGTTTGGAATTTTAACTGCTTTGCATGTTTCATGATTTGATAAACATAGTCAAAGGCCCAAATCCATGTTGTCCAAATTGAGATCGTGTTCTCCTCCACAACCAATATAACATCCTCTTCAAAAGTAAGTCAGACATTTTAAGTTGTTAAGGTCTTTTGTTGCTGCTTTTTAAAAAGATTGGTTAGGAAATCTTTGCTCTTGCGGTGGATGGCTTCCGGGATGGGTGCCTTCCAGGATGGACGGCTTCTGGGATGGGCGGCTTCCGGGATGCAGACAGCTGGGGCCATGTCTGGGAAGTGGGGCTGGTGGTCACAGACTTCAGGACCAGGAACAAAGGAGATCCTGTGAAGGGCTTTGCATCCTGTGAATATAGAAAGCAAAGGGGCCTGGGCTGTGGAGACTAGGACCCCACAGCAATAGAGGGGTTCACGTGAGTGCTGGGGGCGATACCTGTTGGCAGCTAGGAAATACTGGGATAGTAGTCACAAATCTGCAGGTAAACCAAACAGAGAGCAATGAATTAAAATAACTCCAAACATTACTGACTATGGAACATATCAAACTCATTATACATGTGCTTCACGATGTCAGCATATTCCTCCAAAGCATTATGTCACAATGCATCGGGCTGCATTTATTTACTTCTTGGAAACTTTTTCTGTAACAAAATTGCATAAGAAAGTTCTTTTACTTTCTTTTGGAGAAGGGAGAAGTCAGTAAGAACTGTACATTTAGGCTCATGTTTTTATTTATTTTCTAGCATGTTGGCTATAAAAGGAAGGGAAGAGGAAAACACCTTAAGTTTGTCACAGTTGGAAAATAATTGCTTCTGATGAACGTACTGGGGACTAAGGAGCCATCTGCAAGAGGTTCAGTGGCCCTTGTTGGCGTTCTGTTTGCTGTTGCTTTGTAAGTGGCTGGGATTGAGCTCAGGGCCCCACAAGCACAGAGTATGTAGAACACAGAGCTGTCATCCCAGTCCCCCTTGTAAAAGCATTCAGAATAAAAACTAATATCAAATCCCTAAGAACAGTTTTTTTTTAGCACTTAATGTTATCACCACTTAAGCCTTCAGTTTATATCCCCCTGTATTCTCACAATCCGAAAAGTGTGAGGACCAACACATGAGGAAAACTTCAATTTTTGTAAAAAGTTCACTTAAACAACTCTATTTGGATGGCAGTTTTGGACTTCATGGTTATAAAGAATTCATTATAAATATTTCAAAATAATGAAGTGTAGACATTTTTTGTTTTTTAAAAAAAGATTTTTTTTCTGTAGGATATTTATGAAGATATTTCTTTAACCACTAAAATTCCTTAGCAGTTCACATTGTCTTAAAATGTTCTGTCTTTTAATGTCTGGAGTACAAATGATCTCTTTTCTCTCCCATGGTGCATTGTTGTGTTGTGAGTAATAAAGACAGAGATGGGACATTTGAGGGATTAATTCTCACAAGAAGATCAAAGTGTGATACCAGGGCACCTGGCACGCACAATAACCCCAGAGCTGAGGCCTATGAACAGTGAGTCACACAGACCTCAGACCTACTTTTGGGGACAAGAGAAGAGACCAAGGCTGTGAAGACTGAGATTTCAGAGCTGCAGGACTTCACTTGAAGACCCCAAAGTGTTGGAGGGATGCATTCTGAGGTTGTGCAGCTCGTGTTCTGCAGCCCCCGGGAGCCGTTTGCTCCGTGTATGTTATAGATATGCAGATCTGACAACTCTAAGCTGTACGCCACCTTTAAACACTCGAGTAAAATGAAGAAAACAGCACATTGTCAGGAGTCGCTCACCGTCGATCTTAACCATTCCCCTAATTAGCAGTTAATGTGATTTCCTCCATTTTCTGTTTGCACACTGTGGGTATTAGGGAAGTCGAAATGCTGATATAAAACCTCAGACAAATCATCTTCTATAGGGTAGGCAAGCTTGCATTACCCATAAGGAGAACTTGAAGAGAGATTTCTGAAATATTTCATGTCTGATGCCTTCATTTCAACACTATAAATCAAAAGAGTGATGGAACAGGAAACTGCCCCAGACTTCCTGACCTTTTCTCCCTCTCCCTCTCTCTATGCTCTGTCTCTCTGTCTCCTCTCTCCTGCCTCCCCCCACCCCCCGTGTGTGTGTGTGTGTGTGTGTGTCTGTGTGTGTGTGTGTGTGTGTATGCCTGTTCCATCTTTCCTCAGGGTTCTCTGCCTTAGAAAATTTGATTCTCATGAAAGTCTCCCAAACTACAAGACATCAGCTAACTGTCATAACTGCCGCTAAGCATTAAGCAGCCTGTCACAGTGGCTCACTAGACCACTGGGGATTGTTGCCCCAAGGACCCACACATATTCATATGTGAGCCCAGAATAGAGGCCTTTCATGAAATTAACTGGAGTTTTATCAAATTGCTGGTACATGATTATACCTACTCCCCTCTCGGGTTGCTACCTAATGACAGTCAGTTTGCTTATGTCTAAATACCCCCCCTTAAGGTCTGGCAGAAACGTAAACCATAAGAGACTATTGATAATTTCTGGAAAGAAATTGTTGAGAGTTCTGAGCTCATTCCAGATATTACATCTTGATTTGTTTCCCGATTACAGCTCATCAACATTTTAATCGGATTTTTGGTTAGGGCTGGTTCTCCGAATGATAATCCTTCCCTCCGAGTTCAGTGAGTCAGCTGCACCCCCCTATGCGATATTTAGAATGTCTTCCTGTCAGTCTGCTATTAATTCCTTTCCTAGGTTTAGTGGTGCCATCCAGCCTAGGTACCGACGCTAGTGTCCTCAGTGCAGAGTTGATAATAGACCTGACCACTGTCCCATGGCTTGTAAACCAGTGAACCCCAGTGATTGCTTATGTGTGAGAATCCAGTCCCTCTATGACAGCTTGGGTACCTCCCTGTGCAACAGTGAATGACAGGAACACGAGCTTTCTAGTAACCACTAGTAAGCACTAGTAGTCATGGGGGTGTGCAACACATTACAGATTTCTAAATTT